>JAULBM010120746.1:0-43796 GCA_032357055.1 Geukensia granosissima | reverse complement strand
GAGCCAAGGGTTTCTCAGGGAAATATTAGAGTCTTCACTCCGGACGTTTTCCGGTCTCCATCATGAGTTGGTTGACCGGTGCGAAATATTCTTTTCACAGACAATGGATATCTTTTGACTGTCATGAATACAAATCCGTTCCTAAACCGGTTGTGACTAACAACGATTGTGACTAAACACCGGCGTTGACTACTCAATAATGACGGGTGCCACTAGTGGAGCAGAAGTTGCTTACCTTTCCGGAGCACCTGTTTATTTAGGGTTGGTGTTACTCCAGCTTAAGTTTTTAGTGTAGTGTTGTGTGTTCTATGTTTGTCTTTCGTTTCATTTCTTTGGCCATGGTCTTGTCTGTTTTCCGACTAAACGATTTCTGTCTGCCCCTTTGGTATCTTCGAAGTCCTTGTTAGACAAAGCATGCTTTGCTGTTGTAAAATGTAAAATGTAAAATTTGTACCTCTGAATCCAAAAGTTTTTTACGCAATCCCAATTTAAGGTTGATATTATATTGCGACTGTCATTATAAAAATTCTTGTCTGATGCGAAGTATTAATCTTCTCGACAGAAAATTTTGTTGTTTTGCATAAAAATATTGTACTTTTCACCTAAATAATAATTTTTGTATTCAAATTCATGATTTATATTATTTCACAACTAACCGTATTTGAAAAGTTTGCAAAAATATATTGTAATCTTTATGACAAAGAATTTGTTGTTAGGCATGTAAACTTTGTACTTTTGAATTCAAAAGATAAAATTTTCAATCCAATTTGAAGGTATATTATATCTTGACTGAATCTCCGAAACAGAGTTTCCTAGCTTCCAGTGAAACCTCCAGTAGTCGACTCTGCCATATGTTATTACGTCATTTTGTGAGCTTCCTCTAATGGCGGTCATACCTGCTTGTGACTCAATAATTTGTTGACGTCAAAACTATATTGACGTCACAGTGAAGGCAAGCAATGTCGGAACATCAGTGGCAGAGATTTTATGTCTGACGAAGGAAATACTATATTCTCTGTTTCGGAGATTGATCTTGGCTGTCCGTTTAAAAAAATTGCTAATTTTATGGTAGTATAAATCTTTTCGACACAGGAATGTTTGCTGTTTTCCATAAAAAATTGTATTTTTGACCTTATTAGATAAGTTTGTTATTCAAATTTTGGCAAAATATAGTGTAAATCTTTACCATAAAGGATGTTTTGCTTTTAAGCATATGAATTTATACTTCTAAATTCAAAAGGCAAGCAAACAGTCTTAATTTAACTTAAAGTTTACATTATATCGCAACTGCCTGTTATTGAAAACTTTGCCTAAAACGTTATATTTGCGACAAAGGTAATGTTGCTGTTTGGATAAAAAAATTGTACCTTGACCTTAAAAGATAAGTTTGGTATTTAAATTTATGAATCATATTATATCGCATCCAACCATAGTAAAATTTATTTGCACAGACATATTGTAAAACTTTGCCGTAATGGAAGTTTTGCTACTAAGTATACAAAAATTGTACTTTTGGCTTTAGATAAAAATTTCACAATCTTTTACCTATAGATATGTATCATATTGCTACTGGATGTGTTTGATTATTTATACTTTTTATCAGTTATATTTTGTTAGTTTACAGTATAAAATGCACAAGAATTTTCTGTATTGCTTTTCACTCCAAAAAGAGTATGTTTGTCGTCTTCAAGTAAAAGCTTATTTCAGATCATTTTAATATCTGCTATTTGATTTTTCTATATCGTCCAAAAGATGAACGAAAAAAAGTTTTTATAGTAACGTTACAATCAGAATTTCGTGTTTTATATCGATTTAATACTTTTGTACACATAGTCCTATAATAAATTATTTTGAGTGCGCTTACATGTTAAGTGAACTTTTGTAACATCTACGAATAATCATGATCATAACTGTCTACTACAAGTGATCATCTGATCTCTGCCGTGACCGTGACAACTTTTCAAGTGCACGTGGTCATATGTCCACTTTAAGCGTCCTTAATGTTGCTACAAGTGTACTTGATGACTTCTATTTTGTGACCACTTTAGTGATATGTTGCGCCTGTACATGGCTGTAATTATTCGGTACTCTTAAGCTTGTTTGTATGTATTTCGTTGTTGTGTTTATGAGTCCATGTTTTCGGTACTCTAGTTTGTTAATTGGTTTTTGGTAGTACAATAAAAATGTTTTAAAATATCCTTGTAAATCAAAAACATCAGTGTTTAATTGTACTGGCTAAAATATATATCTAGACTATTAGGCATAATAGCGGATTCGGGGCCTGGGTGGCCGAGTGGTTTAGGTAGTTGATTTAAACGTACCTGTACATATCACTGTTGCCTATGACTTATACGGCCAGAGTTCGTGCCTGACTTTTTACTATAAAAAAACGGGTTGCGTTTAACTCGTGATAAGGTATTTTCAGCTACCTTCCCAATGTTCTCTCCGGATACGCCGGCTTCCTCCACCAGTCAAACTGACAACCGCGATATGATTGAAAAATTGTGAAAAGTAGCGTTAAACACCAATCGAACAAACAATCAAATAATGGCGGTTTTCACATGTGAATTCAAGCCAGTTTAAATTACTAGCACTACTGTTCCCACAGGGCTTAGACTTGCAGAAGGATCAATTACATGTACCCGTTTTTGGTATATATAATATTTTAACAAATTTAAAATTAGACTTCTTAAATAAAACATTAAAATGTATTAATTGATTTAATAACTGGACGACAAAAGGATGTAGAAGAGCAGCAATTTTTGTTCTCAAATATTAACTAATTATCTTTATCTTCCATTTTTTTATAACAATCGATTTAAGCTACTATTATGACTCACGAAGGACACATACATAAACGTCATTTGTGTTTTTAATTTTTATTGATTAGTTTTATCACTATACAATGAACATGACTTTTAATCCGTTAAATCCAACATTTATACATTAAAATTTTACCGTTTTAATTATTCAGAAAAATAAGTGAGGAAAACGTTTGTAAACAGTGGACAAGGTACCCGGATGTGAAACATTTCGATTTTAATTTATAGTAGGCCAGTGGATAGACTTCCTAAAAACTTTACCACCTAGCGGTTGTCGAAAGTATTGTCAGATGCCTTAGTCAATAAAATTGTCCACATATGTTTCCTTGAAATATTAATTAAATTGACCTAAAAACAAACAAACAAAAGTACAAGTTAACCAACGTTACATTAGTATGGTATTGACATGCTATATGCACATTTCAAGGATTTACATCTCAACAGGAGCATTACAACCAAAACATAGGAAGAAACAAAAAGTGGGTTGAAATATGCGCTTATTATATTTTTATTCTTGAATGATTCATTACATAAATGCCTTTAATTTCCAAAAAAAGATAACCATAATGTTCTAAGGCCCTTCCTTCTGATTCAGAGTTTTTGACCCCTGTTTATTTAGATGGTTTTGGTTCTGATTTTGTGCTTAGTAAATGGCATTGCATTTTAACAGGATTTCCCAAATTTTGACTTTGAGCACTGCTGACGAGTTGAGCAAAATGGGCATTCAATGTATCAAATTGATATTTGTATTTTTTAAATATATTTATTACTACCTATGGGTGCATGTTACTGCTAGTGGATTTTAGTCCGGAGGACATTCGCAGCCAAATAGCCAGGACTTTTTATTCTGGAATGATTCATAACATAAATGCTTTTAATTTTTCCGTTACAAATGAATTAAAAATTGCCATAAATTTGTAAGGCTCTGATGCAGAGGTAACCCTTAGCTTAGTTTGAAATAATGTTCATTTAGATTGTTTTGGTTCTGATTTTTCTGCTTATTAAATGACATTGCATTTTGACTGGATCCAACATTTTGACTTCAAGCACTTCGGACGAGTTATAAATCAACGAAATGGCCATTCAGTGCATCAAATTGATATTGGTATTTTGTATTACATTTATAACTTTGTCCAATTTACTAAAATATTCAGCAAATATTTCTGATTGACCATGATTGACCCTTTATCTATTGCATCCATTCTCTAACATTTCCAAATCATACCTTATCGAACGATCTTATTGTCACGATTATGGACGAAGTCCCAAAGGTCTAATCTCTAAGGAAAGAGGCCAACTACGTCACATTGTGTATAAATAACCCATTCTAGCTAGAGGGGCACATTACTGCTGCGTATCATCCGACATAGCAACAGGTACTTTAAAATAAGACTGTAGATTTAATTGAAAGTTAATTTGTAAATCGTGTTACTATTAATAAGGATTAAAAGATCCGTCTTAATTAATTCTAGGATTTGAAATCCAAAATATTTTAACAGGACAATTCAATGATAGAATGAAGAACGTGTCTGTTTTTCTTTGTGCGATGAAGAGTAGTAGTTTTGCTACTTGGTACATTTGATATTGGAATAAATGTGAAGTAAATATTTACACAAATCGGTATTATTATAGACGTCGCCTAAGTCAAGATGGTCGTCTCTTTTACCGATCCTCTCCAAAATTCGAAAGCAGTGAAATTATTGCTATTGGTCGGATTATTATCGACACTTATTCCATAATTGTGAAGGAGAATATATATG
Organism: Geukensia granosissima; assembly: GCA_032357055.1. Classification (NCBI taxonomy): domain Eukaryota; kingdom Metazoa; phylum Mollusca; class Bivalvia; order Mytilida; family Mytilidae; genus Geukensia; species Geukensia granosissima. Next base: position 39,214 of record JAULBM010120746.1, on the reverse strand, counting down.
TATATATGTTATCTGACAAAAATGATATAATTTACACTCATATTCTCACATTCTCTAAACCATTGGAGTTTAAAAATATCAGATATATTATCAATTTGGTTTGGATTTTGAATTAGCAGTCAAAAATAGAGATTATTTGTCGAGGTCGGTTTATTATTGTATGTTCTACGTACTAAAACGGGAATTGAATGCTTAATAACACGTTAACCCTGCCGCATTCTTTGTGTGCCAGGGACAGTCTATATTGTTATTTAAATATTAAAAATATTTACCGTTTCTTGTTTTAGATTTTACATTTAAGTAGCCGTTTATTGTTAACTTTGTCACCAATCCTTTCAACATGAGATTACATCGAACACACTTATAAAAATGTCATCAAACACATGTTTAAATGTGATTTTTATATTGAAATTAATTCCCAATCAGTTGTGAATATATAATTTTCCAGCACCATGAAGTTTCTGATCCTGTTCTTCCTGCCGTTGGCTTTTTCTATGCCTGACAGAAGGGGCCTTGGTAAGTCGTATGGTTATTGAGATCAGTATATGTCAATACATTTTATAACCGAATATACATACATGTAATCCTACTTCAAAAATAAATATTTTGTAAATGCACTTCATTTTATTAACGCTATTATACTGAAAAGCCATAAGAACATACAGAATTAATTTTCAAGTATGATGTATAAATACGACAAAAAGTATCATTATATGACGTGTACTTTGCGTATTACATTTTTATTGTTTATATGCAAAATTATTCAGAGTTCCTTTCAAGTGTTTTAAAGTTTTCAAATACGCAGACAACTGTACTAGATGTGTATGTTGTATTATGCCAGAAAATGTTCAACACTCATTTACCATGGGTATTTGTAGAAACCATATTTCAAGGAAATGAGCTACAGACACTTATGACTCAATTATCTCAGACTCTTGGATCAGATGCCTCAGAACAAGCATGTGAACAAGAATGTCATGTACTCATCAAACAAGACCATCTTTTGCAGTTTGGTTGTCCACTAATCTGTAAAAGGTACTGTCATTTACTCGAGATTTATTTATCAGTGTAGTGTTGTGTGTTCTATGTTTGTCTTTCGTTTAATTTTGTTGGCCATGGTCTTGTCCTTCTTCTGACTTAACGATTTCTATCTGCCCCTTGGGTATCAACGAATTCCTTTTAATGCGACAGTTGCTTCTTTGTTTTATTTATTTTCATTTATTTGTGTGGTGTCAATAATAATATACGTACCTTTCGTACAATAGCTGTTTTCCATTGCGTAAAATTAAACACCCAAAAAGCTTTTTGTTACTTATGTACTTATTCTGTTGTTATCAATATGGAAATAAAAGTTTGCCAATGTTGAATTTTGATAAGCTATATAAGCATTTCAAGGAGAAACACAAAATCTTTTTTCCGAAATAACAACATAGTAAACTACAATAAGGCTTAATCCGCTTCACGTAGTAAGAAGTTTTCGGTATTTATTGAAAAGTTGATTTGTCATAAAAAGGTGACTTTCATCATAATCTTAAATTTTGCATATCCACATACCATGTCAGGTTGTATCAAATAAATTTTAAATTAGTATGTGTATGTATTTGCTGATTGAGTATTCTCTTATTTGGATTAGTTGCTGACTTACCAAATTTTCTGTTATGTTCTAAATGTTAAGGGTTCATACTACCTCTCTTCTTTATTAATTGACTATTGGTCATATGTCTTACAGTTTCCAAACCTTGGTTCAGAGATTTGGGCTTCACACAACTCAACCAGCCAAAAGAATGCTCATTGGTAAGCATGTTCACATATCTAAACTACCCATCTCAAAATAGTTTTACAACACTATAAAAAGTCGTACATTCCTTCAAACCTAGAATTAAACAGTTAAAACAAACCTATCAATAAAAACTATTTGATTTACATCACTGTTTGTGTTCAACATCGATTATTGATGACATTTGACGTTAGTTCAACGTTATATTTTCCGATATTGTCAAATTTATTAAAAAAAAACAACAAAGCCTAAAGGAAAAATCTGTTTGGGATACCTTTTTGGCATGTATATTTTTTTAGCTAAGCTTTCATTTCACAAGAAACAACAACGATGTTTTCAAACGACAAAAGGCGCCGTCAAAGAAAATGAATTTAGACATTGTAGCTCTCTGAAATGCTTCAAAAGTTACAAAAGGCGTCCAGTTTGAAATATGAATCAGTTGGTGGCATACATTTCTGTTTTGACATTCACTGACCAAAAATTGTGTATTGGCAATCTCCTTTTTGGGCCTCTCTCTACAACAGTTTGAAAGATATAGACTTATATCTTTATTTTTCAAAAGATTTGGTTGACGGCTTAACAAATTACCTCAAGGAGCATTCATGTTTTCCTGTATTTTACAAAACCGGGTATTGGATAAGCTTTTTTTTTGAAAAATGAAAAATTAACCGTAATGTTCTTTAATGAGTTTCCAAAATGACACACTAAATTCATGGCTTCAAACGGATATTGTCACATTGTTTCTAACATTTTGAAAATAATGGACAAAGGAGTGCAAAACTTGTTTTTGAGTAGTGTATATTCATGTTAATCAATGGGATAAATATGGTAATTATAACCCAAAATAACCAAAATAGCCGCAAAGAAAGTTACAAAACCAAAGTTCAAATCCAACGATCATATTGCATATTAAAAGTAGTTTCAAATTTTTCAGTCGTCATAACATCAAAACTTATCGTCACATACTCTTGGTCATAAATATTGAATATTTTAAATTTTTTTCGCGAAAGGCGGGGGACTATAGAATTCGCAGTTCCGTCATTCCATCATTAAATCTTTCCGTCATTCCGTCATTACGCAACTTTGAAACCACTGGTCCGATTTGAACCAAACTTACACTGATGGATGGAATATAAAAGGGAAATCAATCTACCAATTTTGAGGTCAAAAGGTCAAAGGTTAAGGATATAAAAGGGGTCAAAAGGTCAAAAACAGTGTTTTTTGTGCCGAGTAAGAAATTTTTATTTCCAATCCGATTTCGATGGGTTTTTTCGTTGGATTGTTCTTGAAAAAGATTTGATAGGTATTACATCCAATTTTTCCATTCTCTTACTGTTTCCGAGAAAACTTAGACCAAAGTTGGCGAGAAATTGAATTCTTCAAAGAAAAAAGCAACAAAAAGCAAGCGAGACAGAGGACACTTGTCCTTCCGGATTGCCCTGATTCTAATCCTGTTTTGTAGGAGATGTCGTGAAGTTCATGGTTTTTTTTTTGTTTCTTTGTCTTTTTTTTTGTATTATGCTTTTGATCATTTGCTTGGAAGTTCACACTTTACTTAATCTTATATCTTTTTATTCAAAGCTATTAAATTTAAACCATCCTTAGTTTACTATCGAGGTCGCAATTGAAAACAGATGACTTAATCTGTCTGGCATAAAACTAGGCTAATTGTGTTAAGAAGTCAGTCTGATTTGCTGAAATAAATTATTCCTGGAATAAGTCAAGTTGAAGTAGATTCAGATAAATATCTGTAGACCCTTTTTGGAAAAAATGAAACGGTAAACACTGTTCTAATAATGAATGAAAATACACAATTTAAAAAAAAAACATATTTTCTCCTTGCAGACAGCTTATTTCAAGGTGATGAGTTAAAGACACTTGTAGGTGGACTAGTCCATACTCTTGGAACAGATGAAACAGAACAGGCATGTGAACAAGAATGTCATGTACTCATCCAACAAAACCATCTCCTACAGTTTGGTTGTCCACTTGTGTGTAAAAGGTAATAATATTATAATGAAATAAATTTCATGTAATTCATCTATCGGGCAACGTAGTGTTAACGAGGATTAGAAAAGAAATCGACCCATTTTTATTTCAAACAGACGAATTTCAGAAAACAAAACTTGCGGTTTAAATGACCTTGTCCCGAATATAGAGTCATAGATAAAGATGTATTTATCGTTACCTAATGAATTCCATCTTGTTTTATTATCGTACTTATGTATCTCAAGTGCCGAAATAGGTCAAGTTTTGTTGCCAATAACTATTTCTTAATGGTTGTATTACTAGTAACTTATTCGATGTTTTTTGCCTAGTAACCGCTGGTTGGTTTAATTGAATCCAGCAGTTTGGGCGAATACTTTTACCTAATTTTGTGCTATTTTTTATGCATCATAAAATATCTTACAGTTTACAAAGTTTGGCACACCGATTTGACCTTACACCAACATCTGGTACTCAGCCAGCCAAAAGGATGCTTATTGGTAAGTCAGTTTTAACTTTATTTATGTAATTGAGCCTATAGTAGAAAACTGATGGAAGACAGGTTGCAATCATTAGAGAATAAAATACAAGACAGATTCATAAGTATGCAAAAAGGAAGTTTATCCTACACAAACCGCATTACAAGCATAGTAATAGGAGGTTATCCGGGAGTCAATTATCAAAAATTATATAATTCTGCATTAACTAGACCGATGTGCCTACCAAATAGGGATTTTAAAATATTTTGAGGAAATCAATTTAGCATGAAAATGTCAGAAATTTCTTACTTAAAGACAGTAACATGATAATTTCGATTGTTATGCCCGTTTTGCTAGAAGATTTTTGAAGCTCAATTTCATATTTTTAATCTAATTTTGTTTAGAAACTATTGATTAATGTGAAGGAAAATCAACAGTTTCTGAATAAAAATGTCTGTAGACTTTTTGGTGAAATTGAAACGGTAAACACTGTTCAAAGAAAGAAAGAAAACACACATTTTTTGAAAAATGTTCTCCTTGCAGACACCTTATTTAAAGGAGAGGAGCTTAAGACACTTGTAGGTGGACTAGTCCATACTCTTGGAACAGACGAAACAGAACAGGCATGTGAACAGGAATGTCATGTACTCATCCAACAAGACCATCTCCTACAGTTTGGTTGTCCACTTGTTTGTAAAAGGTAATAATATCATAATAGAACAAATTACGTGTAGTTCATCTACATGGCAACGGAGTAGTCTATTATAGAGGTTTAGAAAAGAAATCGACAGATTGTAAGTTCAAACAGACGAAGTTCAGAGATTAATAAAAAAACAAAGATCACGATTGCATTTATCAATTGAATATAATTTTATATATAACTTTTACAATTGGTTCTTAACCTTGCAGTTTAACTGACGTTGTCCCGAATATAGAGTCAGAGGATTAATCGAGGTATTTATCGTTACATGGTGAATTTCAACTTTTTAAATTAGCATATACATGTATATAAAGTTGTCGAAACTTATTTGATGTTTTTTTCTAGTAAGCGCTGGTTGGTTAAACTGAATCCAACAGTTTGGAGACTCGTTTTACCTAATTTTGTTCTATTTTATATGTATCCTAAAATGTCTTACAGTTTACAAAGTTTGGCTCACCGATTTGACCTTACACCAACATCTGGTACTCAACCAGCCAAAAGGATGCTTATTGGTAAGTCGGTTTTAACTTTATTTATGTAACTGAGCCTATAGTAGAAAACTGATGGAAGATAGGTAGCAATCATTAGAAAAGAATTACAAGACAGATTCATGAAATATGCAAGAAGAAAGTTTTGCGCCAACAAAGATCATTAAAACAAAGTAAGGGGAGATTATCCGGGAGTCAGTTGTCAAAATTAAATAATTCTGCATTAACTAGACCGATATAAATACCAAATAGGGATTTGTAAATTATGTCAGGAAATCAACTTAGCATGGAAATGTCAGAAATTTCTTAAGAGAGTGACATAATAATTTCGATTTTTATGACCGTTTTGCTAGAATATTTTTGAAATTTAATTTCATATTTTTTAATTTAAATTTTTGCAGAAATTGTTGATTTCTCTTCGCATTACATCACAATTTTCTTATTCTAACATTTAACAAAAATTAAAAGCTTTGGTTCACCTTTTGGTTTGTTTCAAAACTATTTAGTTCTAGGTGGGAAATAAACTTACATTTTGATTTTAACTACTCTGATTCTCACAAAAAGAACACGGACGATTACATATGATCCTTGAATTTTTTTTATTACAGCTTATCGACATTTTAACGGAAACCAACTGCACTCCCCTGCTGGCTGATTGATTTCTTTATTCGTATAAGGCAGACTCTCCTATCGTATCGTTTGCAATAAAAAGAATAAAAGTTGGCTCGGATTTCGGTTTTATATTTCGTTCCATAAATGAAGTTCCTTCACTAAACAATATAAACTGTTGATACTTGTATTCACCAGACACCTTCCAGGCACATAAAAACCGTTGTAGGTATTTATCACATTGTAATTGTTTGTCTTCTAAAACATACAATGGAATGTTATCCGCCACTTTATTGTATAAATCGTTGCACTGAGATGAGAAAGAGATTATATTTTAAGTTAAATGTCACTCTACGAACATTCTACTTTTTGTAAAACACCGCCAAGAGAGTTATCTTTCCTTAACATTTTATTTCCCATAGAGACTTTGTCATTCCACAGGTTCATTTATTTTTGAAAAGCATATAAAAACGAAAACAGTTTCTGTTAAGACTCATCAAATTACATCTCTTTGCAAAAGTTTATTGGGACTGATACTGATAACACCTTTTACTTTTGAAAAGGCTTCCATGAAATGTCGTTAACAGACAGTAGCTTAGGAGGCAATGAAATTATTAATTTATTAAATGAATAATGTACTGATACACATTTTTCAATAACTAAAAAGAAGGTAGATTCACACAATGACACGTTTTACTTTCCATTGTCAAAAAAACAGATACACTACCCAGTAACTAGAACTTTATCCCTTGCAGACAGCTTATTTAAAGGTGAGGAGCTTAAGACACTTGTAGGTGGACTGGTTCATACGCTTGGAACAGATGAATCAGAACAGGCATGTGAGCAAGAATGTCATGTACTCATCCAACAAGACCATCTCCTACAGTTTGGTTGTCCACTGGTTTGTAAAAGGTAAACATAACATAATTAAAACGAATTAAATAATGAAATTATTAGTTTGTGTAATAACACGAATACCTAAAGTAATGTAAAAACCAACGAAATAATTCGTTTATTTAAAAAATATTAATGAAGGTAAAAAAACCAAAATATGTTTACCACCTAAAATTAAAATAATGTGCCATATTCCTGTTTTTAAATATTATTCTAAGCGTCACAAAATAAACACAGTTGGACTTACCGTCCAGAATATTTTAACTTTTGATTTTTATTTTAACGGTAACGGAAAACATAATCATGTCAATATCATAGTACAACTACTTGTATGAAGACAACTGCTTGCCAGTTGGTTGTGCATTTTCCTGCAAAAAGTTGACGTCACTTTACAAATATTTAAAAGTCATAATGTAAAATTGACGCCATTTACACTGATTGACTCGAGGTCATCCGGACCAATTCATTCATGAAATGTGTAATACGTCTCTTTTCCATTTTCAAATCCGGTATTAGTCATTTCAGGGATAAAAGGGAAGGTTATGGCTTTGTGGTCGACAATTGCAGGTTAAAAACTTGTTATTGAGAACTCACAAGGTGCCAGTATGCTCTAATTGTAAATAAATATAATGTAAAAAATTTTTATGTAAGATGTCCTTAAAATAGAAAATAAGGTTTTAGTTATTTATTAATCTTTGTATTAATATTTGTCTAAAACGTAGTTAGTACAAATTATAAAGGCAGTTTTTTTATTAGATTTAGTTCTGTGTATCTATATCTATCTCTTATTTTTTACAGTTTACAAAGTTTGGTTCATCGATTTGGTTTCCTGGACACACAATCTGGTACGCAACCAGCAGTATCTGGTACCCAACAAGCATGAAGATTTTTTCTTGATTAGCAGCAGTTAACATTTATTTATTAAATTTCAATAAAAAAATTACGATAACTTTATTTAATGTTATGAATTTTATGTTTATTAAGAAATCCATCCACAAACAAAAGGACAATTTGTTTTGTTCTGCCAGTCCAACATTAACATTCAATTATCTTTTGTTTTTTCTTGGCCGTGGTCTTGTGTGTCTTCTGATTAAACGATTTATGTTTGTCCCCTTTAATATTTTCGAATATTTTTATGAATTCCAAACATTTTAAATACAATACTTCAACTCATCATATGCTTATTGTTTGAGCATTCCATGCTAAAAGTTATCTATTTGCCAAATTGAAACTGTATGTTTACTTATATTTACAGTCACTTCGTCAAAAAGTGGTATGTTGTACGCACATATTTTAATAACTTGTTTCGTGCCCCTCAAAATGTACTTTTATAATATAGACCCTGAACTATCAGCGCATGGAAGCAACTTAAATTTGATATTATTGACTTACCTTTGAAATCACAAAACAACAATCGTGATTTTTCTATTGTTTTGTCATACAACGAATCTGTTTCTGTGGACACCAGCTGCGTATTTAGCTCTGCAATAACTGTTGGTTATCCACTGTAGACGTTTACTTTATTTATAAATATATCAGAATATTTTGAAGATTACAACGACATTGTTGTTAGTTCAATTTCTGGTGAGAACGGCTTAAATATCAAATCAGATGATTTTTCAAGGTGAAAATTACAATGAAATTGTTCGATTGAATGTACCTATATACTCATGGTTTATGATTTGGTTGACCAGTACGAATTATTCATTTCACAGATGACAATAGATATCTTCCGATTGCCATGAATACAAATTATTTCCTATACCGGTTGTGACTAATATCGATTGTGAATATACACCGGCTTTGACTACTGAGTAACACGACGGATTCTACTAGTAGAGCAGGGGTAGCTTACCCTCTTCCAGCTTTAGTTTTCAGTGTAGTGTTGTGTCTTCTATGTTTGTCTTTCGTTTTATTTTGTTGGCCATGTTCTTGTCTGTCTTCCATCTTAACAATTTCCGTCTGCCCCTTTGGTATATTCAAATTCCTTTTATAGAACTATTTTTAATTTTTTCGAATAATCTAGCATGTGTGATAAACTTTACGGATAAAATGGTACAGAAGTGCTGCGTGTTGTCTTTACTATTCATAGCCACACATGTAGTTTAATATACATGCTGTTGGAATCTATAATTCTAATTATAGATCCACAGGCTTCATCAAAATTTAACGCTGTAACTGAGTATGAAAATAGGAAAACTTTAAACTTCTTCAGGTCCCATTACGAACTTCAACAATGAACCAGAATCCATAAAAGGCCCCGAAATACAAAATTTGAAACTACATGTATACATAAAACAAGACAATCGACCTCATCTAATGCAAAAATTGTGAACATTTAAAAATAAATGACTAATTAAACAACGAAAACCACTGGACTACAGGTTCCTGGCTCGGGACAGGTGTATTAGTATGTGGCGGGGTTAAACCGGTTAGTGAGCGCTCAACCCTCCACCTAACCTAAGTGTAATTGTAGATCCACAGGCTTCATCAAAATTAAATGCTGTAATTGGACCGTTCATCGTGTATAATTAATAAGTACAACCAATACCTAGCTAGTTATCCTTATTCCTTTAAGGAACGGATCTAGCTTTGAAGTATGTTGTACCGCTGTTTTTTATGATAAGTGAATAAAATGATATACGTTCTTAAGGGGAACGGCTTAAAAATCAAATCTGTATGTCAGAAGGATTTTAAAGGTGCAAACTAAATACATTTTACTAATCAAATTGCAATTGTGCAGGTGTGCTGTGTGTTGACTTTGCTATTTGTAGAAACATACAATTATAGATCCATAGGCCACATCTAAATTATAGCCTTCGTCGTGTAAAAGATACAAATACAACCAATACCTAGCTAGTGAACCTTCTTCCTTTAACGAACAAATCTAGCTTAAGGGTATGTTATATACCACGGTATTCCATGGTATGCACTTTGCATAGGTGGATAAAATGATGTAGGCTTGATTCCTGGCGGGGACGACCTAAAAATCGAATATGTTAGTCAGATGATTTTAAAGGTGAAATTCACACAGGCATTGTTTAATAAAAATCCAAAAACATATATTTAATTATTTTCATAAGTAATTTCTTTACAAATGAAAATGCTACTACGTGATACAATGATATATATCGTAATTTGTCCGTGAAATGAAAATAGACAGCATTCATCTGTTTACTATCTGCCCTATTCAAGCTATTTAATACAGCCAAGTCATTAAACAAAATCTTGATGTGCCCTGTATTTGTTTATGAAACATTGTGTTTGATTTTGTATATATTACTGTCGGGCAACTCATGACAGATTTTTGTAAAATTCTTTGCCCGTGTATATTTGTAATTTGCTGACCTTACCCCACATTTGTGTTCTTCAATGCACAGATGTAATGTCGTAGACATCTAGCAAAGAATTCCGCTCAAACCGGTGCTAGGGGCCGTCTTGAACTTACAGTGAGGTGTGAGTTTTCACTCTGTGGCAGGCCTTACTGTGACTTTGAGATGAAGAACAGCAATCAAAGCGCTGTTCCTTTGCTTGGAATTTTCTTGAACATATGAGATGTTTGTGTCATGAATATTTACTCCATTTCCAAAAATTTTTCTATTTCGATACAGAGTTTGTTTCTTGTGCTGTGTGGAGAAGGTAGAAAATCTTCCTGTGCTTGAATACGTATCTCTTATATTTTACAGTTATGGTGTAATTATTCGTGAGATAACTAGCTCTATGTGTGTGCCTTAACTTATTTCTTTTTCGGCCAGTGTCTTAATTGAAAATTATCTAGCAGTTCATCTGTTTACAATCTGCCATATTCAAGCTATTTAATTCAGCCAAGTCAATTAACAAAATCTTGATGTGCCCTGTATTTGTTTATTAAACATCGTTTTTGATTTTGTATGTATTACTGTCGGGCAACTTATGACATATTTTGTTAGATTTCTTTGCCCGTGTATATCTGTAATTTGTTGACCTTACCCAGCATTGGTGTTCTTCAATGCACAGATGTAGTGTCGTCGACATCTAACAATAATTCCGCTTAAATCGGTGCTAGGTGACGTCTTTAACTTACAATGAGGTGCGAATTTTCACTCCGTGTTGAAGGCCTCACTGTGACTTTGAGATGAAGAACAGCAATCAAAGCGCTGTTCCTTTGCTTGGAATTTTCTTGTACGTATGAGATTTTTGTGTCATGAATATTTACTCCATATCCCCTTTTTTCTATACTATATTGTTCATATTTCTTCTGCTTGTTTCTTTTCTTTGCCTTTTTCTACTTGTTTCTTTCTCTCCAATTTTTAAATCACCTCTCCAAGGATTTTTTATAAGTATTTTGAAGGTACAATTAGAGTGATTCTAAGCACCCTGAAATATTTAAAGTATAAATGCTAAATTGGTCGCAGTTTGAATTTGTTAATCTTTCTGTTGTTTTGACAAAAACATGCCAATTTAATATAACCTCTGTTTAAACGGCTTACTCTTGAGAAAAGTACCATTGCCCCGTTCATTTGATAAAACTTTTATCTCGATTTGAAAATACTGGGCATCGGAGCGGTCACCAGGGCTCGACCCACAGAGCTGACCCAGCGCGAACCCCAGGTGGTGGATAGGGGAGGCCCTCTCGTTAGGGGGTTGCCAGGTCATAATACGGAAAGTTTGGCCATGGACCATAGTGGGTGACGTCTTTGTAGAGTGCCAAGCTCCTTGCACGTAAAAGACGTAAAAGACGCCTTTTGTAGTTTTTGAAAAAGAGATGGCTAATGCCGCTTCAAAAGGCTAAATTTTTCGTCCCTACCCATCACTCCCTTTTTCAAAGTTTTCAAAAACCGTAACCCTATTGTTTCCCATCCCACCCCTTTTTCCGATACTGATAATTGTTGAACTTGTTCTCGTCCTGAAAATGCATGAAATATTTGCCGCTGGACGTTAGCAAACAACAATCAATCAATCAAGCAAATTGAAAATAAAAATAAATATCTTTAATAAAAATATTACAGTAGTATGATCTGGTTTAACATACATAAACGTTATATGTGTTTTAATTATTTATGTTTTTTCATCAGTTTTTAACTCAATATCATAAACATGAATTCTAATCCGGCATATCGAAATTTAACACCTTTACCTCAAACCTTAAATTATTTACACACTCGGTGGGAATATCGTATCTTAACAATGGACATAGCACCTGGATTTGGAATTTTAAGATTATAATTCATATAAGGACATTGTTCAGACACTATCTAGTTACTGCCACTCCTGACGGTGGTCGAAAGTGTTAATAGGTTGGCTGACTCGCCAATACAATACACCTCTGTTTCATTTAAATGTTATTCAAAGGGGTATAAGACCCGATCAAACAAACAAATTGCAAGTTTATCAAAATTGCATTAGTATTGTGAATTTTGATATTTTAATGTGCTTTAATGTCAAGTAGAAACCTTTAATTAATAACCTAAGAACCAGAACATATAAATTCCAAGAGTCAAACATAGTAAGTCAAGTGTAGAATACCCATGTGGAAGATTAAAAGTGCATAGATCAATGAGACAAGACAATTAAAAACAAACTAAAAGATAAAACGAAAACAAAAGGAACAAAGGCTTGGAATTCATTAACTCCTAATGAAAACAGGACTGGGATTAGGTGCTCATGAAGAGTAAGCATGCTCTGTCTTGAGCGCAACAACCTCCGTGGAATCCTTAAGCTCTAATCCCAATGAACGTCAATCCCAGAAGGTTGAATAATCGTCCAGTGGCAATTATTTCCTTATATTCAGAACGAAAACAAGTTATCAAACAGTAAATCATAAAAGGGGCTAGCTGGGGCTAAAATAAGGGAATTTGATAGCCAAACAGGTTGCCAAATTGCGACTTTTTTGGTATGGGTGGGAAATTTTGCCTAAGCAACTTGTCACCTACACACCACTCATTAAGATTTGTTGCAAAATACAAAATTACCAATGTTAAATAAATATGGAATGTTTAGGTATGCTATTTGTAAATTTCAAAGGGATTTTTAACGTATTGAGAGCGTGACGTTTTTCAACACGGGGCACTGTGGTATCTTTCCCATCCGAGACGTGTTGAGAATTTATACATCCAGCCAAACCAACGGACGCAACTTTATGAGGGGTTCTATTTCCTGGCGGAGAAACAGAGCAAACAAAAAAAAGTCTTAACCTCGGCTTCTTCCGGGGTGGTTGGGTATTTATACATCCCGCCCATAGGATTTTAGGAGAGACGATTGCAATCTTGATTGGAAGTATCTTTGTTGTAGTAATTAATGCGACAACATCAATGTTCTTTTCAGAAAATCCAGATACTTGGAACATGTAAGGGAGTTTATAATAGGAAAGTTGAAGTCATCCCGTTTGTCGTAAATCTTAGAAACAAGTTTTCTTGGGCAATTTCGAGGAATAAATCTAGGTATGACGCAGATTGTGTTGAGTCTGTAGTTTCCTTAATTTCTAGTTCGCTGGGATATATTTGGTCTAGATGTTTATCATCAATATAGCGAAAAGTAAAATGGAACGATCTGACTAATTTCTTTTTGTTATTTCGCAGCAGTCATTGATTGAATTCTGCTTCATAAGAGACCAGAAAGCAAGTTGAATAGTCGGGACGCACAATGTGCGCCCATCGGAATGCCAACGGTCTGTTGAAAAATTCTACAATAATGTTGTCAATCAGAAAGTACAGTATTTTGAGAATATCACATTCACTACATTTATTAAAACAAGAGATTTACTCATTCCAAACAAATTGAAATAATCACTTAAAAACTCCGCTTTATGCCGGAAACTTAAAATTATATGCAACTAAAGAGAAATGTTCACAGAAAATGATGCATAGAGTCTTTATCGTGGAGGATAATAAGGGAATGTTTTATTTGTGTTTAAAACTTGACGAAAGTTATCGAGAATATATCAAATATGACTGTTATTTGCGTCCATTTATAAAATTTCATATCGGATAAAGTTGGTTTATATGTATGCGCATAAAAAATAATCAAATACGATTACTATTAAATTGAAATTCCCAAAACAAACAGAAAGTAAATGATGAAATAACAGCATACAAGTCCCTATTTGCAATTATCCGAAACGTCTGACATGTATGAGATGAACCTGTCTGTATTGCTTTAACCCGTCAGGATTTATTTTATGCAATAAACTATATTATTATATAAAAAATTCTGGGATATCTTCAGAATTAGATACTTAGAGTTCCAATGGTGAACTGGGGAAATAGCCATAGCTTTTAAAGTCAATTATTGTTTGTATTTCCTTTCTCATGCTTTTTCTGTGCGAATTGATTATGCACCCACCCTTTTGCGGTATGGATCGTATCTTAGACCTTACATTGCGTTGAATTCTATAGATTCTATATCTCTACAATGTTTCAGTTTTTAGGACTTTTCAAGGAAATACCCTTCACCAGAGGTCATTCCATATTTTTATATTTTGTGATAGTAAATTTCATTGTACTTTTAACACAAAAAATATGGAAGCTATGTTGTTCCATTTGGACACAGTAAAACCCCTTTCACACCAGAGGAAGACTGCCCTACGACCTAAAAATATAGGTAGATCTTGAAAGGTCTTTGTATGGTCGTAACGAGGACTTCCTGAGCGTTTTAGGAGCGCAGTGAGATCGCAGTTATGCGTGGCAGAGCGTGATAGAGCGTGGTAAAGCTACGACAATTTTGAGCATGCACAAAATTTACGTAGCAGGATCGTGATGCTTTATGATCGCAGTGACATCGTATTGGTGTCGTGAGAGGGACGTAAAGGCAGCGGTTGCATCGTGAGAAGATCGTAGGGAAAGCGTGGGATCAGAGACAAGCGTAGACCAAACGTAATACTCGTAGTAGAAACGTCTTTCTGGCGTTGTGGGATCGGTTAGCGCGTAACTAAATCTCGCTTTAACCTTGGAAGGTCGCACAAAAGCGGGTTTAGAGCATGGCGAGGTCATTGTAAGATCGTAATAGAAGCGTACATGGATGCATAGAGCGCGGTGCAATCGTTTAAATGACGGGGTAAGACGTAGACAATAACTATTTTACGCTTTTTCGGATCGTAGTAGCCTCGTGGTTGCCTTCACACACAAGTTTTTTTTCTAATTTTCTACGATCTAAGCACGATTATTTAGATCGTGGGGGTCGTAAATAGTCTTCGCTCGGTGTGAAGGGGCCTAAACAATCATTTCTTCAAAGTATTAATCCAATCCAATGTGTAATTTCTGACAAGAAGATGATTGAAACTTGGACCAATTATAACGCATAATTGACCCTGGCAGCCATGATGAATTTCGGATCGGCACCAATTTCTCAAATCTGACAAACGACCACCTGCTTAACATTTCTGCCAAGTTGGGTTGAAATCTGTTCAGTGGTTTCAGATAAGAAGATGTAAAATTCCCATAGGGTCAAATGTCAAACTCAGTTTCGTCATGGCGGCCATTTTGAATTTCCGATCAGCAGATATCTGTTCAGTGGTTTCAGAGAAGAAGATGATATTGTGAAATTCCCATGGGTCCAATGGTAAACTAAGTTTCTTCAAGGCGGCCATTTTGAATTTCCGATAGCCAAACGTTTCACAAGTCAAGTACAGGACCATCTAACAATCATATCTGCAAAGTAACAATTCAATCCTGTAGTTTCTCAGAACTTGGGACATGCAAATGCAAGCCAGAGGCTCCATGGAGCCTGTAATCGCTCACCTGGCAATTTTTTTGTTGAACAATAATTTCTCCAAAGTAACAATTCAATAAACTTTGCATTTTCTGACAAGAAAATTTCTTGAAAACTGGACCAATCAGAATACATAATTGGCATTGCTGGCCATGTTTATTTTGGATCAGCACCAATTTCGTTACTCTGGAAAAGGACCACCCGGCTAATATTTCTGCCAAGTAAGGTCGCAATCCGTTCACCTGTTTCCAAAATGAAGACGAAAAATATTAAATTCCCATAGGGTTCAATGTTAAAATTAGTTTCATCATGGCGGCCATTTTGAATTTCCATTCGACAAACGATTCACAAATTAAGTACAGGACCATCTACCAATCATTTCATAAAAGTAACAATCCAATCCACTAAGTAGTTTCTGACAAGAAAATGTTTGAAACTTGGACCAAACAGAATGGATAATTGGCCCTGGCAGCAATGTTGAATTTCGGATCGGCACCAATTTCACAAATCTGGCAGTGGATTGAGAGAAGAAGATGAAAATGTTAAATTCCCATAGCATCCAATGTTAAACTAAGTTCCTTCATGGCGGCTATTTAGAATTTCCAATTGGCAAAAGATTCACACGTTAAGTACAGGACCGTTTAACAATTATTTCCGCAAAGTAACAATCCAATCCACTATGAACTTTCTGACAAGAAGATGTTTGAAACTTGGACCAATCGAACTCATAATTGGCCCTGGCAGCCATGTTGAATTTCGGATCGACACCAATGTCATAAATCTGGCAAAGACCACCTGCTTAACATTTCTGCCAAGTTGGGTTGAAATCTGTTTAGTTGTATCAGACAAGAAGATGAAAATGTGAAATTCCCTTAGGGTCCAATGTTAAACTCAGTTTCGTCATGGCGGTCATTTTGAATTTCCGATCGGCAAACGATTCACAAGTTAAGTACGGGACCATCTAACAATCATTTCTGCAAAGTAACATTTCAATCAATTTGTAGTTTCTGACAAGAAGATATTTAAAATCTGGACCAATCAGAACGCAAAATTGGCCCTGGCAGCCATGTTGAATTTTGGATCGGCAACAATTTCACAAATCTGGCAAAGGACTACCTGCTTACATTTCTGTCAAGTCTATTCAGTGGTTTCAGAGAAGAAGATGAAATTGTGAAAAGTTAACAGACGCCGACGAACGGACGCAAAGTGATGAGAAAAGCTCACATGGCCCTGTGTATTTTCACTCAAGCAACAATGTTTTTATTTTATTGGTACATGTGCATGAGATATTACAGTATTGACTAATTAAGAATCTAATATGCTGAAGCTCAAGGAATTTCAATAAAATACTGTAGCGTTTTTCCCGTACCGCTACGAACAGAATTGGACTTCAGTGAGCAAAACTCAATCAGATACTTCAGCGGTTTGTTGAGTCACGAAATGAGTTAAGAAATTATACAAACTGAGTCCGCTGACACAAACAACTAAAACCAACCAAAACATGTGTGAGCTTACACAGCTCTAGACCTGTTATGGCAATTAACCAAGTCGTCTTAAAAAAATTATTATTTAATAAATAAAACAAGCAATAATATCAGTTCACAATATCTACATCAAATAAATTTTAAAATAATTAGTAAAATTTAACTTTGTTTCAAATATGCATAAGTTGCGTTAAATTACTTGAGATGCAATGACACAGACCGAAATAATATATAATTTGTTAGAAATAGAGGAGACTCAAAGTCTAAATAATCAGAATTCAATGAATAAGTCAAATAAGACCTATTAAAACTTATTTAATAAACCCAATTCGGGTCTTACTTGGGGTCCTAAAGACCAGAGACCCGATGGAAATGAGTCGTTACGACCAGACCAGACAAGTGTGTCTTTTTTAGTTCTGACACATAGACGTGCTATTAATAGCGACATTAGTATTTTGGCTCGAAGATGACTCAACTGATCATTTGGCAACATATATACTTAACGACCAAGTCACTGGTCGGACTTGTGATATTTATTTTGTTGGCTCTTAGGCGTGTTGCCCTTTTGCCGAGTTGGGTCACAACGGATCAACGTCGCTGAAACAGTCTTTTATAGCACTTGTTGGACACGAAAATCCCAATGAAAATGAAATGAAAATCGGCTAATATTAATTATTTTGTATTTTTTGTATTGAATAATGTCTATAAAAAGAAAATCCAACAGAATGTTTAGTTTAATAAGTTCTACAAAGGTCACATGACACATAGAAAATGCATTAAATGTGAAAATAGTAAGAAATCTATTAATTTGATGCAATATTTGATACTATTTTGTCGATTATAATATAGATCACAAAAAAAAACATCACAACCAAACTTTGCACAATTAAAGAATACAAGAAAAAGTAATGAATTATTTAAAGACGATTATTAAACAGCATTTTCACAACAACTTATTATCGTGTCACAAAATCTAAAATTTGGGCCAAATATGGGTCTTAAAACGTACCTACTCCTTTTGTTGTTTCATTGCTTATTAACTTTTATTTTTCCTTTTTTGTTTTAAGAGCATACTTTTTAAACACAAAGTTCAATTTTGATGTTTCAATTTTTGCTTACATATAAAGGGATTAAGGACACAAATAAACTTTCAGTTTAAATCATTGCTGCTTTTAATCTGCCGATCAGAAAATTATGTCAAAATACACAATGAAACTGTTAAAATTTCTGTGTTTAATGTGGAAATATTTTTAGTGCAATCGAATAACAAACGACTTCACAATAATGTTTTGAAAAAAAATGTTATTTTATATGAAATACATAGTGATAAAAACAATGACCGAATACTTTTTGCACATCTCTGTAGTTATTGACGGGTAAAGGAATGTATGTTGGAAATATACATTTTTCTTCTCTCTAGCATTGTAATTTGTAAAAAGTCCCTGATTTTTATATTTATATTTGATCTATACCCGTTCATTACGTCACGAGCTGTATATCTCATTCAAGGTTTAACCGATCCTCCATCTTTTGGCCCCTAGCTTGTCTGATCAATGTAAATCCAGAAAAGCGCCTTACAAGCAGTTAAATTTGACTTTTAACTAATATTTGTAATAAAGGTATGTAAGATATTGATCGCATCTTTCTGGCATATATTCCATATTCTTTCGTCCAAAGTTTATGCATAATTGATGAATTTCTTAAAACAAATGCCGAATTATTCTTACCTACTCTCGATCTGACCCATTCCACTGATAAAGTTAAAGAATATTTGAGATGAATTCGATCAACTTAAGTACCACTTAAAATGTGTTATTCCTTAGTACATTTGTCTTTACATTACTTTGCATATAGAATTCACATGTCTGATAAATGGTTTTGATTTTTTTATTGATGAATTGAAGCGACCAAAGGTCTTTCGTCTTCACTTTAATTTAATGTCCTTTCTGAAAAATATGGTGGTCACACTGTATAAACATCATTTTCCTGTCTGGAAAACCTTATTATTCACGTCAGTATCTTGATATTAAAACTATAAATCTTAAACAACATGCGTTCATAGTGACATTATTACACCATAGTATCAGTTATTCTCTGTCTGGAGAGCCATATTTAGAGAAATATCATGTTTCTCAAAAAAAATTTACATATAATTTTGTTGGCCGTGGTCTTGTCTGTTTTCCGACTTAACGATTTCTGTCTGCCATTTTGGTATCTTCAAATTGTTTTTCATAACATTAAATATTTAAAAATGCGTTTTAGCTAAAATGTCATTTGTTCACCGTTCCATTTTACAAATTTTGATCTACAAATGTACATTTAGTTGTACCACAAAACTGAAACAACGAAGTTCAAAAACAATTTTTCCGTTCATAACAGTAAGGCAACTATACCAAATGTTATAGACTGGAAGTTCTACAATAAAATATAAGTTGACGCAATAATGGATATGTAAACATAAGTACAGCCGTTATACCGTTTAGACATTTGAATAATGATGACAAGGAATACAAATGTAAATGCAATGCCCAAACAGATGGACTTAAACATGCCTTGTTTTTTTATGTATACATATGTATAAGATGTACTTACCTGAAAAAATATGTATGCCTGATTGCAAAAACCATGATATTGTTGGCCAAAGCTTCACATTAAAAACTAGAAACAAGAAAAACAAAGCTGTTCTAGTATTAAGTATGTATACGTACATGTAGCAGTGTGTTTATTTTTGTATTTATTAATAAAATAAACTTGACAACTTTATCTTTAGAGTTTAGATTTATTTATTTGAAGAGTATCCATTTAATTAAATATTTCTCCTTTTGAAACTGTATTTTTCTGTGTAATTTACACATATCGAAATAGCTGTTGAATATTTATAGAAAAGGGAGGTTATTTGACTTTTAATTGGTTCGTTTAGTTTTGGCGGGATTTCTTGATGTGGTTCAAACATTCAGGAACAGACTTTCTGACAGTTAACGTAAGTTTCTTTCTCTCTAACAGATATTATTCGCACCTTACACGATTATTACAAAAATAACAACTTTGTTATGATATTTTCATCTCTCCTCTTTCTGAAATAAATCGCACGTAACCCGATGTGTTTGAATGATTTAATGAATGATAACAGTAATTTTTATCGGTCAATCGTATCAAGCGTGGCAGTGTATTGCTGAAAGTCAATTATGTAAAAGAGTACAATATGCATAAGTTGTAAAAATAAAGTAAATAAACTGTGAATGAATCGCCGATTTGAGATGGGCGATATTTATTGATTAACAGTTTTATGTTGTGCATTATGTTAGGTGTATGTTTCGCCTAAAAGACATTTTGTATATTTATTGTATTTGCTTTGAGGATATGTTTGCCACCTTTTAATTTGTAAAACGATGATGTGTATCACAGATCCAATTTACCAGAGTATTTCACTCTACAAGTGGTAAGAGGCTATATTTTGAAATTATTATCTCCCTTGTTAAAGTGACATTTTAGTCTAATTGAAATTTAGGCTTAACTAGCATATTTATATTGCAATATAGCTTTATGAATGCTGTATAAAGTATTTTAAACAAGACTGACCATTTTTATAGAGGTCTGTAACATATTTGAACGTTATTATGCACTTTAATAATGGAAATAAAACCGACAGTCATTCTACCATAAAATATTATATCTAAGTTTAGCCGTACTTATCTACATGACAACCGCTACTCTCAGTCAAGTAGCTGTCATCGAAGCCGCAACACGTGGTGCTGAGCAGGAACGTAGAGTGATGGAGTAATGACCAACTTCGTACATCGCCCTCGACGCAGTGACCTACTGGCAACCAGCCCTGCTTCATAGTGTTGAGGTAGGACGCGGTCATAAAAATCACCTCACAGCTGAACTGGTCTGCTCTGTTGGCACCGTGGCCCTTAAAAGCGTCGTTGTAGAGTAACTAAATCCAACAAATTACAGAAAGTCACCCCCCAACGACTACAGCTGAAAGGACGACCTAGAACGTTTAAAAGTTACAACTCATACGAGCCTCCTTACCGAATTATTACAACAACATTTTCAACGACCAAGTTACATCAATACCATAAGTTCCGCCAGTTACCGTCAGACTGAGAGCATTAATTTGCTGTGTAGGACGTTAATAACCATCAACCACCATATATCTACACGATTCCGTCCGACTGAGAGCATTTGTTTGCTGTGTAGGACGTTTATATAACTTCCACCCCTATCTACACGATGTAAATGAAAAATATTGGTCACATGTTATCACAGACATTCATGTATTCATGTTGTTATAAACACCAAGCATGAGATTAAACAGACGTTTTGTTTAACATGTGTATGTTTTAAATGCCATGTAATTGTAAATGATAATATGTTGTTTTGTGAAATACATGCTTATAATTGTTATTGTTATTGCAGATATATTTTAATCTACTGGTAATAAACATCAGAACCCTAGACAATTGATGTGTAATTTATTTACCCAGAAATCCACCTACCACAAGTACGTCAAATAATGTACTATATAGTAAATGTTCACATAAACCATACTTGCTAGTTGTCATAAATAAGGTAGATCAGCACTGTTTGAATGGACGTCCAAAGCGAGATACTTATTGATGGACTGTTGCTCAACGTCCAGTGGCAAATATTTCAATCATAATCGTGGCGATAACTGACGGTCATGCTTAAATTGGACTATTGTATATCTTAAGGGAACTTATTAGTTACAAATAATATCATACTGCACTGCATTTCTGTAGGCTTATATATGTAAATATCAATGTAGTATAAAAATGTCATTGTTTTTCTCCCTTGCGTTTTTCATTCAGGAATTTAAGCTATCAATTTAATAGTAAAAAGTTTTCGACGTATAAACAAAATATATAATTTATTCATTTTTGAAAATAAAAATTTTAAAAACTCTTGGAAGTGAGATATTTCTTTTCTGTTTTAATTTTATTTCTACCTAGAAAACATGGCTCCATTTTTTAATTAATTTCTGAAAATGATTATGGAATCGTCTTAATTATTTTGGATCTCTAGATAAATAAGCGGATATAATACTTAACCGTTTAAAGGGAAACAGCTAAAAAATTGTAGGAGAATTTAGATTTCATTCTTTAGATAAGGCGATAAAATGTAAAAAAAATGGGAAAATATCACAAAGTACGCGATCAATCAAAATTCCCGACAAACAACATATTTGTGACAAAAGTCTTATCAATCAATTAAGCGACTTTTGATTTAAATAGAAACTTTTGATAATGGACATTGTACTTAAGGAAAATCATTTTCGTTATTTATTTATCAGAACGCACAGTTCATCTAAAGTTCCTCGATTCGACATTTACAGGTTAAATTAAGCCTTCATAATAAAAAAAAAATTCACACATTAAGACAAGTTGTAAAATGCTTAAAAAGCAAAATGTGAAACAATTAAAATGATTTGACAACAGTCCAATGCCTCTTACAATGAAAAAAAAAAAGAAGAAAAACACAAAAATCCAATGCGCTACAGGTTCCTGGCTAAGGAAAGGCTCATTATGTACTGATGTGGTGGGATTAAACAACTTAATAGTCGGTCTCATGAACCTTATCACAGGTTCCAAAAAAAAACAGAATAATAAATTACACGTTTATCTAATCCAAGCAAATCGGAATAGAAAGACAGATCCAGAAGAACGGACATCTTTCATTTGCCATATACGGAATGACGTCTCCTACGTAATTCAGTGGTTTAGAAATTAAATGATTCTGCAAATTTCTGTAAAACAATATGTGGTAAGTCCAGTGTAGAATACCCATGTGTGAGATCAAAAGTACATAGTTCAAAGAGACAAGACAATATTTGAAACAAACTAAAAGATAGAAACGAATACATAGAAACAAATGCGTGGAATCCACGAACTCCTTAAGAAAACAGAAGTGGGTTCGGGTGCTCCGGAAGGATCAGCGACCCCTTTCTGCCCGCAACACCTATCCTGGAGTCCTTAATGTTAAAATTCATGTCGATAGGACAAATCTGACACAGAGCTGGTAAAAAATTTCCCGTTGTACTTAGGCACCCAGCCATGGCATCTACCGAGTGGTTAAAAATAAATTTATAAATATTAATTGTTCATTGACCGACGCAGACAGATGTCAACCTTGATTTGTTTACAATTTTTTAAAGTTACTAAACTGTGACACTGGCTCCCTCTACAATAACTTAACTGGCAATGGAAACGTAATAGACACAAAAAGAACCTCCCATTTAACATATATAAATGTGTAAGTACGAGTTTTATCAAGTTTTTATTTATGTCCTGATCAAGTAATTAAATCGCCTTCCTTTTGTGTTTTTTTCATAAAATATTGACCAACTATGTATTTTTGGGATTTTTTGCAATGCATATTGCTTATGTTTTATGAAAAGAATAACAATGTTATTTTGTAGTATCATCTTTCGGTTTGCTCAAAATATTTAATGTATTGTTCTGTAATTAATATTATATTTGCATTTCCATTTTGAAATGAACATTTCATCTTTATTTACAATAAAAATGCGAAAGATACTGCCTTTCAGTCAATTTAAACCGGTGAAGACCCGTAATCATTTCTAAGTCAATGGGTTATGCAACTATTCAAGATCAGTCAAGACTGGTAAGCATTTACAGTTTATTTGTCATGCAGTCAATCAATCCCAGCAAGGACTGATAAACAATTTCAGTTAATTGTCTTGCACTTGAACTTTTGGCTGACTTCAAAGAACCCTGTTTAAAAACTCAAAACAGGTCCTGATAGAATTGTTATGTTTTCAAGCTAGTGACAGACCCATTTTTTTATCTAGAACTAAGGAAAAGAAGTGCTATCTGCGTCGATCCGTAACTGATTGGGAAGATAAGTACATTTCCAATTAAACTAAAAACTTGTTTACCATTGTTTACTTTTTTGGTAGATAGTTGTTTTATTTGAATATCATAACTTTTTTGGTGGGCCGTTTACAGCTTCCTGTATGGTGTTGACATGTGTCCATTACTGAAGGCTTTAGAACAGCCTGTAAAAGTTTGAGATTTGCATGTTTTGAATGGCTGTCTTATGGAAAATGTATAATGTTAAATTGAGTGAGGGTCAACAACTCAGTTATATTTTTTTTTGAATGATTAATATCTAAGGATTCAGATAAGCATCAGTGTTCATTAAATTGCAAAAACGTTCAACATGAATCTTACAAATAAGACTATTTATACTTTGTTCGTTTGTCGATTTCGGTTTCCTTTTAAACTTAAAACTTCCGTTGAAATGCAAAAAAATTATCGTTAATCACCCAATCGTCTCCATTGTGAACAATATGTAATAAAACCAGAAGATATTTATTTGACCTTCGTACTTTCTCCTGATACGTTAAGAAAGTTAAATACAGAATTATCTTAACAACAATATCGGTGACCGATTTATGCTGAGGTAAATAGCCAATGACCTTTCTGTAAATTCTTTTAAATCAATCTGAATTCTTAGATATTTTTAACTTTAAATTCCATGGACAGTATTTGAAAGAAAAAAAGTTAACTATTTAATATCAAAATTTTCGGTTTATACTCTCTCAGAGGAGAAGTAAAAACAATATCACACAATGTTATTACTGAATTCGTGTCAGGGGTATTAATTTTAGCACAAAATGGTCTTGTATATGTTGCGTGGGAATATTTCGCAGCTTTACTTAAAAATTATTGTATACATGTTTTGTCACAAGGGACACAAGAATGCTGAGAATATACAATCTTGCGGTTATATTCAAATTAAAGTTGAATTATAGCTACCTGATATATTCTCGACAAAATAGATAAGAATCGATTGAAATTTATTCAACATTAATATTTTTTTAATTTTTAAACCACTGGATCGATCCCTCTGCTGGTGGACCATGTCACCTTAGGATAGTCACCAGCCCAGACTTGTCTGACCTGAAATTAATCAAAAAATGTTTTAAAGAAATTACTAAAAACCAGTTTTGACTACTGAGTAACACGACGGGTGACCCCAATTGGGCAGGAATTTGTACCCATTAGGAATAAGTGAACTCATCCTAGTTTTTATACAGTTCATGTTACTCTAGCTTTAGTTTTCAGTATAGTGTATTATGTTTGTCTTCTTTTCCTTTTTGTTGGCCATTGTCAAGTCTATCTTCTGTCTTAACGATATGGACTTCATTTTACTTGTTTTTGGTTAATGTTTAATTTGCTATTGGTTGTCATCGGTTTCTTGTTTTAGTTATTTTTGTATTGATATATAGGTTATCGTTTGCCTCTTTCGTACTTTTAAATGCTATCCTCTAAATTTGAAAGCAATCCATTGGAACTTATTACTTACTTGAATAAACTTAAACATTAAAATTTTCTTTATATTTTAGAATTTGTGCTTTATTTTCTATCTTGCATGACGTAAAAGTTTTGATTGATGTCTTAGTGTAAGAGAACCAGGTTTGTTATAAATTAAATTTTAAACTAGCGGTCAGAACAGTGATTACTATTTAGAAGTTGTGTCATGTTTTATTTGTAATTCTGTGTATTATGCATCGATTTTAAAAGTTTAATCTTGTGCAGTTGATTTTTATAATTTGTCTTTTTCTAATACCACTGTCAAAGACTGGGGGAAGGTTGAATACTCACAAAAATGTTTAACCCGCCACATACGTTTTATGCCTTTCCGAAGTGAGGAACCTGTTATCTAGTAAATGTCGTTGTTTTTTATGTGCACGTGCTACTTGTTTTATATTGTATACCTATTTGTCCGATACAAGTTGGATTTGAAAATCATCAAATTTTATTTATTTGCCTTGCACAGCTTTCCTTCAGGTGTGAATATATGTTTATTATTGAAAGCCTTGTGTTAACCTGTAGATGCTTATAATGCATACGTTTTGGATGACTGTTTCATAGACACCATACCAAATCTTCTTTTTCTAAAAGAACTTAATCGTTCAAGTAATAGTGGAAACCAAACTTTAAAAGTAAAATCTGCTACCAACATTCCTTCAGCAGTACAACACGCAAAAGAAAATTGCTCACATAAATATTTAAATGTCGGCTAAACAAAATGGACTTTAAAAGATCACGATGTTACTTGCGTTCTTTAACTTTACAGTGCACTTGACTCACCAAAAGAAAACTGTCAATAACGTTTTACGATTGAATCGGAAAATTCAATATTCGGACACTTTGACATCCAGCAATCATAATAGAGAAACAGTTAAGGAATCTCTATCCCCAGCGGAGATCATTACCTTATATGATATAACAATTAGTATGCTTCCGTTTCAAAAGATGCATGAAAACTGTTGTATATTTGTATAATATCCGTTCTGGGAATTTTGATGAAAATCATTTCTGACACAATTTTATCTTTATGGTCTTTTATAATGTGTGTAGAGTTATAACGTCTGACGTTGTTTGCTAGTGTTAATCGAATGCGAGAAAGATGACGCCATATTTTACACGTTTGAAATTTATAATTTTGGTTGACAACAGAAAGGGTTCTATGTACAGTGATGAACTAAAATAATTTGATATATCAGAAACTTAAACTAATCGAATTGTTATGAAAATGTTAATTGTTCTGAGACAGTTTCTATGGTGTGTTCAGTTACAGCTAAAAATAGTTGACTGCATTTGCCATTTGTGTACGCCAGTGAATGGTTTCTTTGCCTTGTGAAAAAGTAAAAGTATCTTGAAAAATTAAAATTCCAGAAAGCTAGGCCTGTATCGCTTACATTTGGCCAATCAGACACAAACATTGACCATTATTGTTGTTTACGTCAAAAAGAATCTACCATCTAGATATTTTCTGTCATATTCAAAATCATCAATGGCGACCACGTTTTCTGTTCGATCAAGGATATGAGTACATTTTGTAAAGAGCCCTGCAAGGACGCTTCCAGTAAAATGTTGTTCCATTTGCATAGGCAGTGGACCCAAATGAGGAGATTTTCATGTTTCAGCTAATCAAAAAACAAAAATCGTCGATGGTGGCCATCTTTTGTCTGATCGGGACAAAATGAACAGATTTTGTAGAAAACCTTGCATGGATGCTTCTTGTATAATATGGTTCCATTTGATCAAGCGGTTTCTGGGGAGATGATTTCAGTCAATCAGAAACAAAAATCAATTGTTTTGTCCGGTCGAGACAAAATGAGCAAAGTTGGTATAAGGACCTTCCATAGATGCTTCTTATTTGGTTTGGTTCCATTTGGCATAGCAGTTTCATATAAAGTACAAAAGTTAACAAACAAATGGACGAGGGCTTACGGTAGACGCCCATTGATGACAAAAGCTTACACGAACTTAGGCCAGGTGATCTAACCATACGGTTTGAAAATCTATTGATAATACAAATTTGATAGAATCTTTATTAATTCGTTAATACGTGGATGTTTACAAAATATAAAGCTCTGAAGCCTCTCCTTACCTGCACAAAGATGGGACAAAACAACAATAAAATTATACGCTGAAAAATAACTTGAGGGCATTCACAAACTAAGTTGAAGACTTTTCTTTTTTAAAATGATATTTTACAGAACCTTGCTTTTTTGTTTATATTTTAAAGCATTAAAAACACGAAAAGGCATCAAAATGTATATTTTTTTGGATCTGAGTTCTTCTTTCACTATGTTTGGAACTCGGACTACGGGCTACTGATGAGTGCATACTCCTTGAATATTTGTACACTTGAATTTTAAAACCACTGAGTTCGATGAAGCAGATGTTGCCGTGGGTATTTACCAACGCAGTTTTTACACTTGTCCGATATAAGTTGTATCAAAGAGTGTTTAACAGAGCATCATTTGTCTATATTCGTAAGCCTTGAAAATACGGAAAGACTTCAAAACATATTGCACCGAGTAGATTACACTTCCGCTAGATTTTGCGAACTATGTTTTGGTTCTAATGACACTGATGAGAAATTACTCCTTGAAACGTAGAACATCATATAAAAACCATATTAATTCAACATTGGAATATAATATATAATTTGAAATGGATTTAACACTAATGTTAAGTTCATGAGCTAAGTCTCAAGTGTTTTGGCTCTTCATTCTTAACGAAATAATAAAATCTGAAAAGGGAATTTAAAAAGAGATTTAACTATCTTACCGACAACCAAATTGGGTGTTCAAATATTACAGGTGTTGTTGTTTGTCGTGTGCTCATGTGACAATTGTTGATTGTTTTGAAAAAGGTTCCGACAACATCTAAATTATTGCATTTCTTGTACCGCCAAGCGCATTTTTACTGACATTGCGCATAAATACATACCAATAGCTATAAAAACTTTCTGAATAATTTTCATTTTCTAAAATTCATAAATCCTTTGAGCAAAAACATATAATGTAAAACGACAAAATTTTCAAATTTTCCTTATGCGTGGATGAGAATTAGGAGCATGTATCAAAGAAATGAAATATACAAATGTTACCCGAAGTTTTTGTAATTATAAGAATTATGAAGATTCTCTCAAAGGATTTTCCAAAAAGGAGTAAAATGCGAGAGACTCAGTTCATGAAACATACATTAGAACTCGATTCAGAAATCAGATAAAATAATAATTAATATATAATACAATAAACCGAACTTAAAAGGGGTAAAACCACCATTGAACGGTCTTTTACATTCTTTGTAAAATTTGTCATTTTCAAATGTTCATAAATTTTACATCTGAAGTGTAACTAAAATGACACTCATATCACCATTAAATACAATGATACCCCTACCACTGCTCTGAATGTCATATGCTATTAGCTTGCATTTAAGCTAGAAGAGACACGCTGAACAGGGAACGTCCTAGATTTTGCACTTTTACTTTCAGTTATGTGTTTTTATCAGATTAATGCAAGTATATAGCATACCATAATACTGTGAATTTGAAATGACGTCAAATTTCAATCGTCTTTATATATGAGGACCTCTATTTTTGGCAAAACTTCTAAAATAGATTTATTAAAAATCTTAGTTTCATGTGAAGTCAATCGCAATATTTTCCATTTTCTGTGCCTGTGTTTCAGATGACTGCAGTCTAAGAAAATGCTTATTCATTCAATTTTTCACTGTAACTTCCCGTATTTGGCAATTTTAAATGCAATAAGTCGCTTGATTTGTTTGTTTTTACCCATAGAATATCTGTCTTTGTCTTTGATTTAAAAACCCAAACATCGAATTACTACCTGAACCTTTGAGAACATCAAACCCATGACATGCATGTTTGCATACAATACTCTATTTGTCAATATTCAAGTCAATTATTTGGATATGTTGAAGGGTATGTATCAAAATTTATTCGGCAAATTATGATATTTACATTGACGTTTAAGAATTCAGGCAAAAAAACAAGAAAATTTTATAGCATTTTTTATACTTTATGCAAATTTCTTCCATTATACGAATATTTCATTGGTTCTACAGAATGTGGTTTTTTGCAGTATTTTTGTTTAGTCCCACCTAATCATAGCAACATGTTTTAATTTTTTGTAGCAACAAAAATATCACAATTTGAGACCGAACATTGGCAAACACGAGAAAATAACCCTGGCATACCAAAGTTTATCGATTAAGATTTCACTTCCGTCCACGCTTTCAAATAAAGACGACACGATCTTGTTTTTAATCGAACGTACAAACACTTCTGCTGTCGTCGACGTTGTCGTTGGCGTCTGTAAACATGTAGCTTTCAGCACGATACCTGCAACTTTCGTTTGAGTAAACCGATTCTTGTAAGTTATTTATTTTTTATCCATTTTGATTGCTTCTCTCCCTTTCTTGCATAAACTTATCATGAACAGAGCAAGACATTTAGTGTAAAAATATCACATTTATAAAAACTCGTCTCTGGTGATATGTTTTCTTCATGTGATATTTCATCTTCGTTTGGTAATCTATATTTATTGTGTTAAAAATTGCATAATATGTGTAAAACCAGTACAGAAAATCAAGAGTTTGTGATAAGGCTGTACATATCTGATTTTAATCTTAAAAAATAAAGAGAAAAATGGCAGAAGATTTAACGGCTTTGAATATTTGTTTTCTTTCTTTTTCCTAGCGGCAAGTCAGTTTTTTAACCCTCTGCCAATGTTACTTTATTGCGTGACAATTATTTTGCTTAGAGTACAACATCGTTGTTATTTAGACTCTCCGGTTTCTGAATTGATATTAGTGAATTGATTCGCATTCGTCACATCTATAATGTCTATTACGAAAATGCACAATTACAATGACAAAAAGGAAATTGGATTTTGTAAGTAAGCAACTGTCATAAAAAACTGACTGTCAATTGTCAACAGTTATCTGTCAAGTCATTAGAATAGAAAGACGAAATAGATGTTGACTGAACTTATCTTAAATAAGACAAATGTTTAAGGAAAACTTATCAACAGATTCGTTTTGTTTTCCATTTCTTCAATATGGTAATGTTCTAAAGGACAAAGTTCACTGTACAGAAGAAAACAAGATGGAAATGTTCCCGGAAAATAAAAACAAAAATGTTATTGCAAAATATAAGTTCAAGGTAATATCAATCCTTAATAAAAAAAAAAAACAACTAAAAATAACAAAAACAAAATTAACATTTCCTTACTTTCTCTGGTGTGTAGATTGTTTGGGCTACTTACAGCTCTGTTAAGGTTTTAGTTTTTCTAATCGTTGAAAATCTATTTGCAGTATGTCTCTGCAGAGCGTTTCGTGCTCATAGGCGAGACATGTCTACTTTAATCTCGATCTATCTGTGAATTGTCTACTTTAATCTCGATCTATCTGTGTATTCTTATTGGTTAAGCTTTATAAGAATCCCCAAATGCAAACAACATAAATATAAATATCTTCGTTGTTCTTTATATTGAACGACTCGGATGTCATTCATTCTGCATCAATTTTTAATTATTATACGCTTTAAAAAATTGCGAAGAGATCCACTAGTATCATCAAGTGTAATGACAAATAATTCAGTCTTTAATCGGCTAATGCAGATATATTGTCATTTGCAACTTGTTGAGAAACATTAGAATGTTACAAATGAAAAAATACAAACTAGTGAAAGGATTTCATAAATTATCTTCCTTGTGTACTTCATTGTGTATTACGGACGGGGAGAAATATATTGAACTCAACCTTACTTGTTCAATACTAGAAAGATTTGAATTTTTCACATTATCGTATAGTTGTGATGGAAACAAGGGTGTTTTTAAACCATGCATATCATTATTCTCAATTTTAAGTTCCTGGATTTTTGCAAAACTAAATGTCATATTTAAATGATTTCTTTAATTTCCCTTTTCTGTGACAAGTTCCGTCCATTAAAAAATTACCAAATGCTTGTAATTTTTGTTTGAATAGCATTTTTATGACAAATGATGCACCAATGACATGCTATCGCCACTCCTTCTTATTGTCGATTTTTAAGGTAAATATAATAGCAAACAATCTTGTCATTCATCTCAAGTTCATTAGGATAATTAGTTATGGAACTGACTTAATCTGCATGTTTATTGTCTCTTTACTTCTTTGAAGACATGTTGGAAGTCTACTAAAGCTAGTGAATTAACTAATCGATGAAAAGAGGCGCACATTTATTGCCAATCTAAATCTTACTATCTTTCTGTGAATAGAAATTGTTGTGCAACATATTTATACTAATCACAACATTAAGGTAGATAAATTTTATTAATTTTTAAGTATTTTTTAAATTATAATAAATTACAGAATGTGAAATTGCTGTAAATTGACCAGAGGTGAGTACATATATATATGAGAGATCCACAATGCATAGAAAATAACAGGGCAAACTCGAAACAAACAACAAGACGGAGGAAAAAAGGAACGGGAGATTGGACCACGAACTCCTTTACAAAACAGCAGTAGGGACTACCACCGAATGGTAGCGTTAAGAAGGTAGAAAAATGAAAAATTCAAAATGCCTCGAAAGGAATTTGTAGATACAAAAATATATATGTTATGAAGTTTTGAAGTGTCTTTATCACTGCTTGTTTCACGTTTATATATTGGTAGACAGAATTTAATTAAAAAAATTATGTGATAATATATATCGCCCTTTTCAAAGAGCTGATATTATACAGTCTGTATAAATTGTATCGGATTTAAATAAATTGTAAAATACACAGACTATAAAAATATCTTATTTTCTGGTACAGAAATGTCAAATGAAATTATTACCTAGAACGAATAAAACTTTTATACAATTTCATCTGAGCCCTTTTGATTTCAGCTACAAATAACATTCGGTTAAACATGCTAATTTTCACTGTCAGAATACTATATAGGAAAAGGAGATGTGGTATGATTGTTTATGATTCAGACATCAAACACGTGTACATTATAAACATCAGCTCTACAATAATACCACATCCAAAGGTTGTGAAGGGACCAAAAAAATGTGATGGTATTCGAATGTATCGATAATCGGCCAAATTATTATCCTAATTAGGACAGGCATATAAAGTATGTGATGGTGTTAAACATGTTTGAAAAGCGCTCAATCCTACATCATAATCTGGGATGAAATCTTATTTATTGTTTTTAATTGCAACTTTTTTGCATCCATTTTTTATAAAGGTTATATCATCAAAAATGACAATATATTAAATCTATCACTTGCCAAGATTATACGTTGAGTATTTTGCGATATACCAACATAACAAAAAATGGAAAGTTGCTGTTAATTTTTTTTTCATTGAACGCTTTTGCTCTGAAAAGAATGATATTTCAATGATATAATTTGGCAAAGAACAACAAAGTTAAACTTACAAGTAGGATTCTGTGTCTGTGGATAAGTTTGTTTAACGGAACGGTGATAATGGAATATCTTTAAATTTGTAAGCTTTATATGCAATGTTTCCATAGAAAGGAGGATGTGATATCCGAATTAGTATCATTTACAGCCGTATGTTTGTATTTGTAATCTTTGTAATGGTTATAAAAGTTTGTAAAAGTCCTTCGAAGTTTGTAATGTCTGTATCTCTGTTGCAAAAGTTTACCAGTTAGATGTAGATTGCGATAATTAAAGTCAGAGACTTAGGGGCAAACACGGGCAAATCTAACTAGTTGTGAAATAGAAATTACCTTGCAACATTACTTCAAAAATTTAAATAATTCTACAATAAAATTTTAATCTGCTGTCGCTAAAAATATAGAGATTTAAATCGATAAAATTAAATATTATAGTCTTTAAGTTTTTACCGTTCGTCCACATGATCAGATGTTTTTCTAAAGAATATACAACATTTTTTATAACCATTTGACCTTCCTTTACCCATTTCTATATATGTGTGGACAGATGGACGAACAGAGAGACAAACAGCAAGAAAGAATTATTTCTCTTCAATCCATACCATACTTTGTTTTCGGGGTTATAATGAATTGTCGCCAGGACAATTAGAAAACATGAATGTTTAACACGAAGCACATTAAAAGTAGTCGTAAACAAATATGTGGGCGGCTTAAAAGTAGTTTCATTGTATATCATTTCCACGTTCACTTACAATGAAAATATCACCTCGCTTCCCGTTTTTGAGATCATAATTTGACACTGATTTCGACATTAACTACTCGACGACGGGTGCTACTCGCAAAACAGAGACCCTCACCCTTCCATGACACCTGATCCCACTCTTGTTTTGTAAGGGAGTTCGTGGATTCCAGGCCTTTGTTTCTTTTGTTTTCATTTTATCTTTTGTTTCAAATTTCCTTGTGTCTATGAACTATGCAATTTTGATCTCTCACAGGTTCTGAACTGGACTAAATCATTGTTTGCACAAAATGATGACTTACAGAAAAATGTATTAATTTGGATAGATACTGTTGACATAGATGACTCGTGCATGATTGATGACTGTAAAATAAATACTAGAAGATAATATATTGTGACATATTAAACATTCTCCATTTCTTAAATCTAGTAAAATCACATTCTTTTATCTTACAGACGAGTTATTGAAAACCTTTAATGTCTTTTTCAGTTTCCGTCGATAATGAAAAAAAGAGGCTGACAAGTTTGTTTTGAAAAATAGGAATAATAGTAATAAAAAATAATTGTAAACAAACTACAAATAGCTGTAGAAAAGTTGGTTGTGCATTTTTCAAATGCGGCTATCGCCAAACACCATAACACGTATTTCAAAACAAACACTAAAACAATTAAGTTGTGAGTAAACTCATTTTAGGAAAATTTACATATACATTTATTAATGCACTCGTCCAAGCGATGCACTCGAAGGCAACTAATCAAAGATTTGAATAAATAGAGTTTTTTAACTTTGAAAATAAAAATATAAAATTAATCACAATGAGATTAACACGCGAAAGCGTTAAGTCGTCGATTTTAATATTTTTTCACCCTTTTGGTGGGATGAAACTGAATTTTGTGTTTATAAAAAGGTCAAGTTAGAACCCAAGTACAGATGATTCTTTTTGCTTGGTTGGGTATGTTCACCCTACTTTAGATAGGACCTGTTTTCGACTTTAAGAAATGACAGTGGAATACTTGTGAATAAGTGAATAGACAAATCAAATATACCAATCACCATTGATAATACAACGAAGAAATTATACTAAATAATAATTGATGAATAATAAATGATACAGTTCTCACTACATATTGAAATCCTCAGAACTTTATAAACTCTTTTTCTTTGTTAAGATAAGCTTCAGTTTTAAAATTATTGACAGGCACACATTTTTATGTTTTTATTTTAGACATTTTTTTGTTTCTAGTTTTTGATTAGCTTAAATCGAGTCCCCAAAAATCTTATTTTTAAAGAACCATCTTAAACGCGTTTTTTAACTTTGGATGGTAACATAATAATAGCTATATACGATTTTTATTTAAAAACATTCCCTATGGAAAAGTAATATAAAAAGAATTCAATGTTACCAAAGAGGCAAAAAGAAATCGTTAAGTCAGAAAACAGACATGGCCAAAAATGAAACGAAGACAAACATAGTACCCGCAGGCCCGTACACAGGATTTTCTATAGGGGGGTGCTAACCTGAAAGCCGGGGGTCTGGGGGCCGCCAAAGTCTGAAATAAAGAAACAGTCCCAAACAAATCTCGACTTTAATATTAACAATTGCATCAAAACCACAATTTTAATAGCACCCCCCCCCCCCTGTGTACGGGCCTGACCCGCAACATTACATTGAAAACTGAACAAGGATTCTCCTAAAACTAGTCATAATCGGTATAGGAACGGGTAAGTATCCACGACAGCAGGTAGACCGCCATTGTCATTTATGAAATGGATATTTAGTGTACCCGTATAGGAAATTTGAAGGAGACCGTAAAATTTTAGGAGTGATGATTTTAATCTTTCCAAGAAAATCATTTGTTCAGTAGATTTCTTGTCAGCACCAACCCTGTATCAATAAAATTCTGATAGGAAGTACATGCCCTGGAGTAGCGTATCAATTGAGAAATATTCATTCCGTATGGCATTGTATACCAAATAATACAAATCAAATGTGATTTTTGTCAACACATAAACAACGAAAATGAACATTAGAAGTCAGTTACCCTATGTAACCGACATATCTCAAGAATGAATGACAGTTTTCGTTTAATTAGACATGACCAAATACGACTTTGACGATTTTGATGGTAAAGTGCACAAAAATAAGACGCAATGCAATAACCCTTCTAGACTTTATTATTGTAAAATCTGTTAACAGAACATCAAATAACATATCTCACCATGTTGTCGTCATATAGTTTATCCACTCATTGTAAACAAAACGGATATTTTTTCTTTTGTTTGTCTAATATCAGAATGACATATTCAAGATTATCAAATTAGCGTTTGAATTTTGTATGCAATTGGGCGTTAGGGAATTATTAACATTATACCGCGGACATTTTATTTCGTTTTCCTTCAAATTGATTTCAAATTTCAGTAACATCTTACCTAAATTTTAAACAGACAGATACCAGTCTGGGATAGTGATTATTCTAGATGCTTGTATGAACTAAAAAGCATCTGGATGATCTTAACTAGTGATATTTGATTATATAATTGAGTTGGTATATATATATATATCAATACATGGAGGACGCTCGGTTGCACTGGATGACATTGTGAAAACCACTTTAGTTTGGCCGAAGGCAGATAATAAAGACTCGATCTGGGGTTTGGTACCAGCAAAACATGAGTAAACCCACCTCATATTTTTTTCACTTTCTTATAAGTCAAGGTCATTGGTTGGCCGTGATCTTTGTTCATAGGTTTGTTATTGTGTTTATTGTTTTGTTAGATGCACTTTTTTCGGGTGAGTGCAGTATTTTTATACGCATTTACGATTTTTTTTTTATTAGGGGGCGATTTAGACTTTTAACAAGGAGTGGTATTTCATCCTTATTGAAGGCCTTGTGGAGACCTCTAGATTTGTAATTTCCCTCTGGAGTGCACTTTCTCTGCATTTTACCCGTATCTTTTCATTTCATATTTAATGTGTTTCTTTTGTATTTATATTATGACTGAGGCAAAATTTGCATAATATAACAAAGGCACGTTTTATTTGGTAGGAACACGATCAAAAGCTCGTCACAAGAAGTGGGATTCCAGAATGAAGGTTGTGTTAATTTTTTCGTTCGTTTCTTACAAAGATGTTAAATGTCTATATATGATTTTCCCCATACCTTCTTGTAATGCTGTACTTGATAACGACAAAGAATGCACTAGTCTTAAATTGTACAGTTTATGACACACTTACTTCTTACTAAAATAAATTGAGTCTGTGTCGTTAACCTAGAACATCCATATACAACCAACACAGTACATCTAACAACTAACTTGAAAGACGAGTTTAGGGCGCTAGATGATCTGGTAAGTGTGGTCAAAGTTTGGTTGATGGTACTGGCAAGCTAGCTTAGGTAGCAATGTCAATGTTGCCAAAGGCAAACATGCTGAAGGATTTAATGATTAGAATGATGTCACTGAAAAAAACCGGAATGGAATCGAAACGCGTTGCACCTTGTAGTTGTTCCCTATCGCTGGATTTTGTCTTCCTTTTTCAATTTGGCGTAGATTTGAGTACTTTTACTAAGTTTGGATCTCAAATTTTTATTTTGTATTTTGAAATCACTGGGTCGATGCCTTTGCTGGTGGAACATTGGTACCCGAGGGTATTCATCAGCCAAGTTGTCGGTCTTTTCTGAAAATTTATCAAACAATGTTTTACAGGAATTTGCTGGATTTCCGTACATTAAAATACACTGAAAATAGGGAAAGGCCTCGAAAAGTAATGTATTTAGTAGGTGTCCCTGCCGCCGGGTTTGTCTTCCCATTTGGATTTGATTGTTTCATGTGCTATTGTTTGATCTTTGACTTTCTATGTCTCTGATGAGAGGTTACTCTTTAAAATGTAATTATAGGATACCTAAATTTTTCATTTTTTTAACGTTTTTAATTTTGTGTTTTATAATGCTTGTGGTGAGACGTTACTCATTGAAATGTCCATTTAGCACATTAAACTTTCTTTTTTAACAATGGTAAACTTGTATTAATATTTGAACTGAATATAATAGACAGTATATGTTGGAGGTAGGTGAGAATTGTAGTAATTCTCTTCAAGGATCAATTATACCATTCCGACTTAATGGTTTCTGTACAAAGCCTTTAACAGTTGAATGATGTCACTGAAAAAACGGAAAGCCATCGAAATGCATTGCACTTAGTAGTTGTTCCTTACTGCTGGATATGGCTTCCTTGGTGTGTACTTCTACTAAGTTTAGATCTCAGAACTTTGAAACCACTGGGTCGATGCCTCTGCTGGAATTCACCAGTATATATGTTGGAGGTGAATTCCCTTAAAGG
This sequence comes from Geukensia granosissima, assembly GCA_032357055.1. NCBI lineage: Eukaryota > Metazoa > Mollusca > Bivalvia > Mytilida > Mytilidae > Geukensia > Geukensia granosissima. Next base: position 1,261 of record JAULBM010120746.1, on the reverse strand, counting down.
GTCAATAATACCATTCTCGCTGAAACGTTTCTGTGCACATTCTTTAACAGTTGTACGTTTAAGCGGTTTCCTCTAATTTTGCAAAATGTTCTATTTTTCTTATTTTATGGAGAGCCATCTCACTGCCATTTACCCATATATTTCAATTTTTCATATAAATAGGGGAATAATTAATGAATAGATAAATATGACCCCTGCACGAAAATTTCGAAATTAATTTCTGTGATGATGTATTTTAAGTATTTGGTGAAGTATGATACATGTCAACTCTCAACTCACAACCTACAAACTTTTTTATAGTTTCCACTTTAAGATGCTAATAAATAATCGGTAATTAAGATTAATCTTTTGTACTTGAAGTTAATTTTTGAAATCTTTTTCAATTCGTTTTGATCAAAGCTGAAGGTTAACAGTAATGTTCAGCAAAGTACATGTGTACTTTACACTGAGAATTCGTAACTCCCTACCTATGCCTTCTTATTCATAACTTCATATTACTTCAAAACGGATGTTTGCATAAAATGAATATTACTTTAAAGCCTGTTTGGTTCAATAAAACTTTGACTTACCTTGTCATAAAAGGTAATAAGGAAGTGCAGGGTAGAATATTTTGCGGAGAGTTGTTAATTATAAATAAATGGTCAATGTTATTCAAATAACACATTAAAATAAACAAATGTGCTGTATAAAGAATTGGCATGACATTTGGAATGTCTTTGACAGTTCAAAATGTCAGGAAACATAAATGTCCATAGTTTGGCATAGGAGTATTATATAAATATGAGATGTTCCATGATTGTGCATGAGACAGCCACTCACCAAATGACAGTACAATTTAAACATCTAAAGGTTTCATTACGGCATTGAACAATGAACCATAGTCCATAACGTAACGGAAGCTGTAAAATGCCCCGAAATACACAATGTGAAACTATCCACAAAACACGAAAATCGACCTATTCTAATGCAAAAATGGTGAACATGTGACAATACAATGACTAATTAAATAAAGACAACCACTGTAAACCATTCAAATAAGTTATCAACCGCCTTTGCAATGGGGTGGTTGCTCAAACCTTACTCCCGCTATTGTTTTCATATTTTTATCCCTATTGCTTTGTTTTTGAATTGTAAAAGGAAGTTGAAACAGAAACATGGTTACAGGTAGAAACCTATTAATATATAATGTGTCAAGAAATAACAAGGGGATATTCGAGGAAAAGGGAAAATGTAAAAGTACTGACAAACTCCGGAGAACAAC
>JAULBM010120638.1:0-18680 GCA_032357055.1 Geukensia granosissima | reverse complement strand
GGAGCGGATCAATTGAGAGATATACACTCCGTATGAAGGTGCGGGTGGAATGTTGCTAGACATGAACGGAAAGTTTACAATCGGAAAATCCAAGTCATCTCTTGTCGTAATTTTTTTATCTTTACCTGCCCTTACTGTCAATACAATCAGATCAAAGAAGCTTGAATTAAAACTTCATATTATAAGGGAATAAACTAAACATCGTTTACAGCCACTACTTATAGTGCTATCATTCAGCAATTTAGGAGCTTAACATGCTGAAGCCTATTCACATAATGTCTAAAGAAGAAATTTAGATCAATTGATATATTACATTGACTCGTATTTTTCCCTCCTGCAAAACAAACCTTTTGGGGGCACACATCAATACCTTTAGAAAACATGCACCCCCTCTGTCACGTGCGTAACACTAAAATAATGTTTTATTATACTGAGATGTTCACTCTCATTGATTAATGGTTCATGGTGGAACAAGTAGGTTTACAATTAATAAAGAAAATAAAAGTGATAAATTAATCAACATAAAAGTATTTTTTGTAGAGGGATGTTTTCCACCAGACATTGATTCATGCTGCCATGAAATCAAATAATGACTATCATAACAGACTTGGAAGGTAACTTCTATATTAAGTTAGACAACATAAAAATAAGAATGTGGATGGATTGAAAATCTAACACTGCACAAATATTGTAGGTTGATTTTAATACGTTAACCAAAACGGCTACACAGTTGATAGGAGTTGGTACCTGTAATAAGTAATTTTAATGAGTGAGCGTTACAGACTATTCCTATTGTCTTCCAAACCTTCAAAAATTATGTATACATACGTCTATAAAAGTGCTCACAGTAACGATATTTAAACGCTCATTAAACAAGCCCAGTGTTAAATACCCATGTGAGAGATCAAAAGCGCATATTCCAAATAGACAAGCAAACTAAAAGATAAAACGTAAACAAAATAAAGGCTAGGAGTCCACGAACTCCTTTACAAAGCAGGAGTTGGATTAGATGCTCATAAAGATAAGCATCCCCTGTCTTGCGCGCAACACCCATCGTGGAGTCTAGGAAAGGAATGAATTCTTTCTACCAATCTTTATGGCTATAGTACAATAATTGTCTTAATGTTTGTTAAAAAGACCTATTTAATCTTTTAGAATGCTTCTGACTGAAAGGAAAGTTGCAAAGGAATATGATTCTTGGACTGAGAGATTAATGGCAGAGTTTGTGTCCAATCACAGTTGATAATGAAAAAATTGCATACCAGATGGGAACTTTCATTTCATTCGATCCTGGAAAAAGTTGCAGGCAAATGAAAACACATAAATAAGTTGAACAAAAATATTAATTTCATTCAAATCTAGGTAATTTATTGTGTAATTGGCTGTGAAGATAATACAGCTGGATAATATAAACAACGACTACATCAAGGTGTCTGACATGTATAGATGTTACAGTATACGAACAGTAATGAGGACCAACTGCAGATGTTGTAATATCAAATAATATTCAGGAAAACGAAATAAAGACCAACTCTTTAATGATTTGTTTCTGGTTTAGCTGAAAAGTCCAGTATAGAATACCCCTCTGAGAGATCAAAAGTGAATAGTCAAAAGAGACAAGGCAAATATGAAACGACAAAAACAAAAAGAACAAAGGTATTATATCCACGAACACCTTTATAAAACAGGAGTTAGATCTGGTGCTCCGGAAGGGTGAGTGTGCCCAGCCCTGCGCTCAGCTACTGTCGTGGAGCCCTAAAGTTAAAATCAGTGTCAAATCATGATCAAATTTGGGAGTGTCAATTCGTGTCAAATTTCGGAAGGAATTGCACGAACTTTTATACAAACAAGGAGTAGATCCAAGTGTCCGGAAGATATGAACTATTGTAGACCGATTCTTCTGAAGTCGGATAAAATGATCAAACTCTGTTTAGATAATTCTTTTACCTTGCTGACGAGGTCACTTTAAGTAACTAATACCAAGAGGTTTGGTCTTAACATACCAAGTACAAACTAAATACTCCCATAACTAAGAAATAACCAGTTTGGTCTGTTGGAATAAATTTGTTTAAGTGGTACCAATAAGGCATTGGAATCTTCAGTTTTTATTGGATTTTCAAGTGATGTCCTGTATAAATTACGGATTGTTTAAAAGTTAAAATGCTCGTTGACTTGCAAATTTATAGACAATAGAAGTTGCCACCCAAAAAACATTCTGGTATATTTCCGTCGGATATAATACTCGGAGGTAAGTGTATGAATATGAGCATAAATATTCTCAAAATGTGATGCGGTTGGACACTGCACACACTTTCGCCTTCATTGGCATGGCATTAAGTTCCTAGTCCAATATCATTAAAAATACTTAGGTCAGAGGTCATTTTACCTAATTTTATGACATAAATGGCCAATGGCCAATGATGTTCAGATTATAGAAGTTGAGGATACCAAAAGAAAGACAAATCGTTCTTTCAGATGATAAACAAGACCATGACCAGAAAGGATAGACAGAAGAGATACAACACACAAAATACTAAAGAGAAACATAAAGCTTAAGCAACATGAACCCTATGAAATCGGGGAGCTTTTATTTAACATGGTTTCGTCATTTCACATCTTAAATTTAATTGGCTGATTATTGTTACATTTGAAAGTGACCATTTTAGGGCCTTTTACAGCTTGCTTTACACCTTAAGGAAACCTGATTTGTAAATTTATAGTTTATAGATTGTTGTCTCTAAGAAAATCATCCAACATCTCCTTTTCCTCCAGATATGTAGAGTGAACATTTTTATACGACCGCAAAAATTTTTATGGTTATATAATGTTATGGGCATGTCAGCGTCGGCTTCCGTAGACAGTTGGATTTCCGTTCTATAACTTTAGTTCTATTGTTTGGATCCATTTCAAATTTTACTATATAAAATACAGGTTGGGATAGATTTTAGGTAATCTAGCCTCGACCGTTTTTACGGAGAGTCCGAGAGGGGATTTTTCAATTTCTAAATGCAAGTTTTTTTATTTTTTGTTCAATTTTGATGGGATTTTTTCTTTGTATTCCTCATGAAAAATTCAACACAAATGGCTACAAGCGTCATGACCTATCTATTATTGTTATTGAGAAATAGGGGGTCCAAATATGGTCACGCCCTAATTTTTGAAGCTTTCTTATTTCGAGCTAAAAGGGGTCAAAGTAGTGGGGGAGGGGGAATTCAATTTCTTATAATATGAAAAAAATTTATTTTTAATCCGATTTTGATGGGTTTTTTTCAAATGATTCCTAATATAAAATGCAACAATAATTACTTCAAGCATTTTTTGTAGCTTTTTCCGATTTTCGTATAAAAGGAGTCAAAAGGTAAAAAAATGTGATTTTGCAGGAGATGAAAAAATTTTTATCCGATTTTGATGGGTTTTTTAAACATTTGATTCCTCTCAATGAGAGATTTCAGTAGTATGTCAACAGATTTTCTCTATCTACTATCGATTTTGGGCTAAAAGAGGTCAAAGTAGTGTTTGGGGGAGTGGGAACTCAATTACGTATATTATGGAAAATTTTTTTTTGATCCGATTTTGATGGGGTTTTCCCAAATGATTCCTCATAAAAAATGCAACAAAAGTTACTTCAAGCATTTTTGTAGCTTTTTTTTGATTTTTTGTATAAAAGGGGTCAAAGGGTTTAAATAATGTGATTTTGCAGGAGATGAGAAATTTTTATTTTTCATTCGATTTTGACGGTTTTTTGGCAGTTGATTCCTCTCAATGAGAGCTTCCAGTAGTATGTCAACAAATTTTCTCTATCTCCTACCGTTTTTGAGCTAAAAGGGGTCAAAGTAGTGTTGGGTGGAGGGGAATTACGTATATTATGGAAAAATTTATATTTTTGATCCGATTTTGATGGGCGTTTTTTTCAAATGATTCCTCAGAAAAAATGCAACAAAAGTATCTTCAAAGCATTTTTTTTGCAGCTTTTTCCGATTTTTGTATAAAAGGGGTCAAAGGGTTAAAAAAATATGATTTTGCAGGAGAGGAGAAATTTTTATTTTTCTTCCGCTTATGATGGAGTTTTTCCATTTGATTCCTCTCAATGAGAGCTTTCAGTAGTATGTCAACATATTTTCTCCATCATTTAAAAGGGATCAAAATAGTGGGGAAGGTGAATTCAATTTCATTTAATATGGAAAAATTTTATTTTTAATATGATATTGATGGGTGTTCAAAGGATTCCTTATGAAAAAATTTAACAAAGTGACACCAGTTTTGAGGATAATATGAGTCAAAATGATCTTTTATCTAGTCATATCACTGTGTCCAGCTTTTCACTGTATCCAGCACTTTACTGTGTCTAACTCTATACTGTGTCCAAAACATTACTGTGTCCAGCACATTATTGTTTCCAGCAAAATACTGTGTCCACACTTACCCAAAGGTTCATTTGTTCACCTTTCACATGTCAACATCATCCTGCGCTGGCAAAGCACCTAAGTTTATTCTGGTGTGGCTTGGGCACTTTTAAGATTGGTGTAGTGAACAGATTAATGCATATTGCACTCTATGAATTGACACTTTCTTTAACAATTAATACTTACTGTCAATAGTGGACATTTATTATTTTCTATTGAATAATTAGTTTCAGATTCAACATAAAGGAATAACCAATCTAAGTTTTAGAGTTTGTTTTTCTGCCAAAAAATCCATAATCTTTATATTAAATTTCATTCTTTTCTTCTCTTTGAAAACTATCAATAGGTCAACAGAGTTGTTAGTATTTTAACACAACTGGTGAGACACCAAATTTTATGAGAATGTTGTAAATTATGCTATGAAATTAAAACACTTTACATTAGGTCTTATCGGTTACTTGAGTTAACCTTTCCATAAAGGTTATCATCTTGTTATAGATGTTTTTATGAGCTTTGAATATTGTGTTCTTTGTAATCAACATTGACTGTACCCAATAATTTACATTAAACTAATTTTAATCAATATTTTGTTCTATTTTGTCCTGATGCTGTCATTAGATTTTTTTGACGGTAGCACAATACCATCTTTTCTTTGACTTTAATGATATTTTTAAACTAAATCCAGCCGGGCATGCTTTGATTGATGTCTTTGCTTAAGACAACTAGGCATGATATTAGTTTTGTTTGGATTTTGAACTAGCCATCAGAAACAGGGAGGTTTTTAGGTCTGTACATAATGTTGTTTTTTATTGTATTTGTAATTGTCTGCATTCTGAGCATCAGAAGTTAAATCAGATGCAGTTGGTTTAAAAAGTTTTTTTTGTGTCGTTAAACATAAAGTTTTACTTGTTGTACATTGTATACTTATTTGACTAATAATTGCTACATTAGAATATATTCTTCCATTATTGAAGACCTAAGGGCAACACAAGGGATTGTAGTTAATTAACATTCTGTTGATATTTTTAACCACAAGCATATGTATACCACAACCAGCTGAAATTATTTTCTTTAGAAAGAGGAGACATTTTTGTCTAGTTTTGTTTTGTTGTTCATTGTATTTTAAGTTTGTCTAATGCTTAATATTACAAATCCCAAAAACAAGTCCACATGATATATGACCTTTGTTTAGGAAGCAGTTAACTATCAATGTTCTGTAATAAACTGTGCCATAATCCTGTCCGCCCAGGAATCACTTTCCTTTGCTACCTTTCTTTCAGTTAAAAGCATTCTGTAATAATAAGACACAAAAGAACTGAACTTTACATACGAGTGTAAAATGACAAAAAAAAAAAAAAACGATTAAACGTAAAAACTTAACTTTACCAACGAGTGTAAAATGCCAAAAAAAAAACGATTAAACGTAAAAATTTAAATTTACATTCGAGTGTAAAATGACAAAATAAAACAATAAAACGTAAAAATGAAGTTTACATTACCATCATACTTAAGTGACTTTAAACCGTTGATAAATAGATAAAAGATACATTTTGATTACTAGTGTTATTCAGAGAGAGAAAAGTGAAGGGTCAGACAAAAGGAACAATTCGATAGACGAAGGACTGGACATGGGGTACCTTTCTCTTTTCTCCCCCCCCCTCACGGAAGCAACAATTTTGAGAAAGGAACAAGACAAAACAAAACAGATAATGTATAACTTGTATGTTTATATTTTGGCCTGCTATTGTTTTGATAGTCTTAGACTCTGTTTTGATTGAAAACATTTAGACCCCTGAGTTATTTATATATTAAGATTTAATTTTGCATTCCAAACCTTTGGCACTGAACATACCTATACTAAGAGAATTGAGAAAACTCGTCCGAAAATTATATTTGATATCTTATGTTAATCACCTTTTTATTTTGTAAAGACAATTTATATTAGAAACATATATTTGGTTTTAGGAAAAAAAAGATATGCTACTTTGTTAGAGAACACACCGCATGATCTAATAAATAGAGTGAAGGTGATATTCTCAAAATGCTGGATTTTCTCATTGACAACATTTTTATAGAATTTGATGGGCGAGTTTTTCAACAGACCATTTTCATGGCATTTGGAATAAATTGTGCGCTCCTACTAGATGACTTGTTTTTGTACTCGTATAAAGCTAAATTAATTAGGGGACTCCTGCGAAACAACAAAAAGAAATTGATCAGATCGTTTAATTTTATTTTTCGCAATCTCGATGTTGTTTTGTCATTGAATAATCCTACGTTCAGTGACCACCCCGACCAAACTTATCCCAGCGAACTAATAATAAAGGAGACCAGAGACTCAACAAACCCTAGGTTTATTCCTCGAAACTGAACAAGTTCTAAAATTACGACAAACGGAATGACTTCAGGTTTGCTTTTGTAAACTCCCCATTATTATGTGGCAATATTCTTGCTTCCCCTTTCTACGGGGTTAATGTCTTCGCAGTTAATTTGATACTCTCGTGCCTATTCCAAGTATTAGGATTTTCTGAAGAGACCACTGCTGTTGTCGCATAAATTACTACTAAGAGGTTGAATTCGTCCCTCCTAAAATGCTAAAGTCGCAATCATGAATTAGATGATTCATATGGTGTTAGTGCATCTCAACTAGTTATGGACCTGTTAACGGTAATACAACAATAAGTTGACCTATTCTCAGATTGATGTTAACCTTGGTTAGAGTTTAGGATTCCTTACAGGTGTTGTGCGACAGTCTTGTGTCTTTGAACTATGCACTTTTGATTTCTAACAAGGGTATTTACACTGAACTTAATATTTACCTTCCAAGTTTTTTGTGATGTGGTTTATCTGATTTCAGTGCTGAATATATTAAAATTTGTTCAAATACATCTCTCTGAAACAGAAATAGACACCAGTACAATTAAATATGACCATATTTTAAGAAAAAGTAGACTTTAAGTATCAATTGAGTATTGCCCCACTAAATTATCAACAAAAATACTTTGCTCTAATTATCTATCAGGAAGAAATTCTAAATATAAAAATAAAATGATATAAAACTGATGCTTTTAGCACACTGCTGAAATCCAATTCCATGTTCTTCATTTTTTACCTGCGCAATACTTCCACCAATATTATATATTTGGTACCGAATAGGATAGATTAAATCTACAGCTTTGCTGAAGTATCCATCTTGAAATGCCAGAATTCCTTCACACAACGGTACCCCGACTTCTTTAGCTGTTTTCGTGATGTCCCAGGTCTCCTCATCGTCTCTGAAGAAAGGAATACATGTATAATGCTTCCAAAACGTTGCCTGAATGGAATTTAATTTACACATGCCATTAAACATGACCTCCCCAGGATGTTTTGGTTTTCAGAAAGTTAATATGTTAATACTAACACGTATAAATGCTAGTTGTTTTTAATTGGATGGCCATTTTTTACACCATCCACCTTTGCAATAAGTTATTTTTTAGAATAAAAATCATTATTGTAAATATAATTTTTCCGGAATACCTTAATCTTGTACGAGTTTGATGACCACGTTGTGGTTTCAAAAATATTGTCATTTTTATTCTCGTACGCATATAATATATCAAACTATTGCTAATGAAGACCACAACTTTTATCACAATAGAATATTAACGTATTCCATTTTTACCTGCCATAGTCCTTTAACGATTGCACTAATTTGCTTCTTTTGTCTTTATTTTCGTGATGACAACACGTCAGCAGAATGTTAGCATCAACAAGCAGGTTGCCATGCCCAAACATGTGGACATCGCACGTCTCATGGAGTGTGGACCAACGATCCCCAACATCCACACCTAAAATGTAACGCTTTAACAAATTTCGAGAAACAAGATTAAACCCATAAATGTTATATATGTTTCTTTCAAGCGATTTTTATACTAAATAAATATTTATTCTGTTAGTTGCAACGAGCTTTAATACGTACGTTTTATACGGGTCCACCATTTAAATCAGACCTAAATATTAAAGGTAATTATACCATTTAAATCAGACCTAAATATTAAAAGTATTAAAAACTACTCAAAATAATCCATGCTCTCGTCCTGAATATGCATGAAATATTTGCCACTGGACGTTAAGGACCATTCAATCAATCAATCAATCAAAATCATCCTAGGTATCATTCTAACGGAAATTCATATGGCAATAGCTGACGGTGACTGGTACGAAATATCCATTTCACAAATGGATATCTTCACAATGTCGTGACTACAGCCCGTTCCTATACCTGTTGTGACTAACATCGATATTGACAATTCACCGGCTTTGTCTACTGAGTTACACGACGGGTGTCACTAGTGGAGCAGGAGTTGCTCCCGGAGCACCTGAACTCACTCTGATTTTTGTACGGTTCGTGTAACACCAGTTTAGTTTTCAGTTTAGTGTTGTGTGTTCTATGTTTGCCTTTTTTTCCATTTTGTTGGCCATGGTCTTGTCTTCTGACTTGACGATTTCTTTGTGCCCCTATGATATCTTCGAATTCCTCTTTGTAAATGGGTTTGCAATAACTGGGTATGTACACATTATTTAATATTTCACCAAATACGTTTCAATTTCTGCAATTTATAGACCATACAAAGGACGAAAGTTGTTGAACTGTCTCGGTTGTTTATCTGACATCATGATGAAAAGGTTCTCTTAAAAATTAAAAATATAGGTAGGGCATGGACTAGAATAAAACTGTATCATTGTTAAAAATAAAACGTTTTATTTGTTTTATTTGTATAAGTAGTGCATGAAACATAACATATATACCCGTCTTCTTTAGCATTTATTTTATATCCTTAATTAAGAGTTTGCCTTTCCTAATTGATGTGTGGAGGCATTAAACGTTCCCCTATGCTCGAGGTCTTTATATCCTTAATTAGGAGTTTGCCTTTCCTAATTGAAGTATGGAGGCATTAAACGTTCCCCTATGCTCGAGGTCTATATATCCTTAATTAAGAGTTTGCCTTTCCTAATTGAAGTGGGGAGGCATTAAACGTTCCCTTATGCTCGAGGTCTATATATCCTTTATTAAGAGTTTGCCTTTCCTAATTGATGTGTGGAGGCATTAAACGTTCCCCTATGCTCGAGGTCTATGCTCTATTGTTTTTGTTTATGGATTATGTGTTTGGAAGGCGCTGGTTTCTTCCTTCTTGTTTGGTTTGATTTTGAACTTCACACTTGTTCGAATTAACGCTGTTAAGACCCTATTTTACAGAGCCAACTGTACTTTATTTCATTTATTTTCGAATATAAGCACTATGTTGATATTTTCTGGAAATTAAGACTTCCAACGTTACGTTACATAAAAGATGATAGTTTATCAAGAAAAGCGCTTTGCAATCAGATGAATTTTGTTAATTTATAGAAACTAAATGAGAACTGGTTTACTTTTTGTCATTTATTCCACATCTTTATGTTTTTTAACTGTTCAGCTCTAGTATTGGCTACTCAATACATTATATGTACCTTCAAGATTCAATCTGTATAACAGTGAAGCTGCATCTGTTAAGTTGATATCATTTTGCGACTTCTCTGTACGAGGCCCAACCTACACATCATTTATACAACATTGGTTATTCATATTTATTACAAAAATATCAAAATCACGCGAAAATTAAATCGTTTACATAAAAATAGGTGAAAATTCAAAACAAAAAGAACATAAAACTTTTAATAATAAAAACTGGGAGAAAAAATGAAAATAGGTCAATTTGTAATGTATTTTTTTGCTATGTGCTAACCTTATTTCATGTCCCTGTTGAATAAATACAAGGTAGAAACTACTTACTTCCGAATCAAATATTCCCAAAGCAGCATCATAATCACCCTGTATAAAGACAAACATATACATTTATAATAATTTTATGTACTTTCCGATATAAGCGAATAAAAGTTACAGCGGTTGACAATTGTGATTCGAAAAGAAATTTTCGAGTTTTCACGCTTTACCTCTGCAAGATTTGCATTCTGGTTAAAATCAGAGTTGCATGATTTGTTTCACTAATATAGACACACAATTATAAACTATCTGCTAAGATTCATTTTCGTATATATGTCAGCCATTGACTTATCCAGTTTAATTTTAAAAGTTTTAATCTATAATCTTTAAAACTAGAAATTCATAAAGTTTGACTGATCTTCCTAATTTTTGCCCCTAGCTTATCTAAATAGCGCTTATTTTACGGAGTGGTTTTCCCGTGCTCAAGTTGAATGATCTAATAAATTTTCGAGTACTGGAATGTATGTTGGAAAGGTACAGTGCACATCTTGTTAAATTCCAAAACGTATCTTCGTGTCTGGATTATGACGTCATAAACTGTAAATTGCATTCAGTCCATAAATGTAACTAGAAATTCATAAAGTCTGACCTTTCTGTTATGGTACCTAGATTGTCTGATGAAGGTAAAGCTGAAATGCGCTTTACCCACAGATAACTTTTGCTTTTCATATTGGTTATAAACGTGTCTAAGGTGTGGATCGGAATTTTTTGGCATATACAGATGTATTCCATATTTTCTCTTTTGAGTTAAGAGATAGAATATATTACTGATCCTTTCAATAAGACGAATCTAATGAAAAAAAGACGATCCAAATCATAAAGAATCAATTAAAAAACTATTAAAATTAGATGAGAGTGTCCAAAATATTTATATCTACATAACGTAAAAGATGTATAAAATAAAAAAATGTGTCATGGTGCATGTGACTCATTAAGTTGGCTTACCCATGGAGAATACAAAGAAAAACATTACAAAAACAAGTTTACGAATGTTGAATAAGTTTGTGAACTTTTGTACATTAAATGTACTTTTTAGGCAGTAACTTCTCATCAGTAGCAGTAGAACCAACACATCGGAAATTAGAGACACAATACAAGTATAGTACAAGAAGTACTCATATTCAAACAAAACAATATAGGAACCAACTCGACGGTAGGGATAACTAAATTGTGCAATTACGTTTCGAACCCTTTCTTATTTTCAGTGCTCCAAAATTTCAACAAATTCAGCAAATTTCTGGAAAACATCATTTGGAAATATTTCATATCAGACAAGAAATAGATAATTTACATGAAAGTACAAGAAAGGTCCTGTTAGTACATCCCACCAACGTGTTGTGAAATTATACACCCCCCACAACCAGGGACGTCCCTTTAAGAGTATTAGTGCCTCTCAGGACGGAAATGCCTAGTGCCTATTTTATTACCGGCACCTCCTTTTTGGGGAGTTCGAGCACTGATTTATCCCCCTCGACTATTGGACGTCCCTATAGCATTCTTCTTGTCGGCTAATATAAACCGAATGGAACGGTCCATTTCTTTACCTGGCCAACTTCGGGGCCCAACGCCGACGATGACAGCGGCATATCATAATATTTTAAATTGTAATGGTCGTGTAAAACCTTTCTTACCTTTTCATGGTAGAATAAACCAACATGCCAGTAGTTGTGACAGGCAAGATATCTGCATTTCTGAAACAACATAGTAGTAGGATGTATTTATTAAAATATGAAATTTTTCCATATCATTCTTCATCCATATTATATCTTTATTTTCTACCGCATATTTCAATTCGGCCGGATTAATCTTTTACAGAAAATGATCTTCCTCTTTTTAAAATATTGAGTACCGAACTACTCGCCAATGTAAATCATGATCAGTAACATACTGAAAGATCATTGCGGAGTAATATATGCATGATTTTGGACCAAACTAAATGCTGAAGACAAAATTAAGCTTACGTTCCAATCGTTTTCCGTTGACAACATAAACTCCAATCCCTCCTCGTGCTGCCCTTGCATTAAATACACGTGTGAAAGTGCATGAGACGCAAATGTTTCACATTGTTCTATTTCTAAAGCCTGAAATTATAGTAATAACTGATTAAATTAATTAAAATTCTAAGCGCTTCAAATTTTCTGTATTCCACATGGTAAATGTCCTTTCCGCTTTCATTCTTTGGATATGAATATTTCTTTTAACTATGCTAGGACTGCGGTTTTTCCATGTAAATAGTGCTCATGTTGCTGATAAGCGGTTACTCCTTGAAACTCCTGTCCATCATAATTCTAAATTTGGTGATTATGACGATCTCATCTATCCATTTTTTTTCAATTAAATTTGCAAACCTTTAATACTTTTTTTTGGTTTTAAGTGATTATCTTTTTACAGTGTTTTACCCCTCCGACACAATACTTATACAACTGTGGTAAACCTGTATATTTGTTTAGAGTGTTTTACCCCTCCCGACACATTATTTATACAACTGTGGTAAACCTGTATATTTGTTTAGAGTGTTTTACCCCTCCCGACACATTATTTATACAACTGTGTTATACCTGTATATTTGTTTAGAGTGTTTTACCCCTCCCGACACAATATTTATACAACTGTGGTAAACCTGTATATTTGTTTAGAGTGTTTTACCCCTCCCGACACAATATATATATATACAACTGTAGTAAACCTGTATATTTGTTTAGATATTTTACCCCTCCCGACACATTATTTATACAACTGTAGTAAACTTGTATATTTGTTTAGATATGAGTACTTCTTATTAATATGTTCATAGCTACCATATGAAACAGTTTATATATACAGACAGGCAAGTAGACAAATGGTAGATCTGAACAGGAGAAACACGAAGAAAACACCCTTCAGAACATATCAAATCAATCCAACATACACAAGCCCATAAATTTTTTGACGAAAATCGACGGACGTACAGACAGACGAGGGAAAAAGTTAATGGCCACGTCGCCTAAAGGCAGAGACATTGAAAAATATGCATTTTGCATATGTCATAACTATACTCTATGTCAAGCTTTTTTGGAGTGCGAATTTTGGGCTTAATTAAATTATGTGTGCGTTTCCGCCTTCGGATTTATTTTAAATTAAAAGAAAGGATTATCCCATGGCTAACGGTACGCATAGTGTTTTACATACTATTATCTGCCCCTGAATGTCTCCACGGGGATTTAACGTTGACCATCTTGTTTTTGGCGGGACCGTTGAAGTTTGACCTAGATACAGTAATTTAAAAAATTGCACTCGATTTTTTATTCGGATCCCCACTTTCAGTCGAAATACTTTTAAATTCTAATAAGGCGCGCCACTAAGTATTTTTACAGGTTAATTAATCCTATCTAAATTACTTAATTATTACGCAGAGTTGACAATGTATACACCGGGTCTTCCGCTAGCTCGTTCAATTGACCACTTCCGGCAAAGAAATGGCTAATTTTATAAAGTAAAATTCTCGTAGAGAATGAAAAACTCGGCGCAGCTTAAAAACATAGCGATTGCTAAAATTACTCGCATTTTTCAATCTACAAAATTAACAAAATTTTACAAGAATACGATAGACAGTTTTTCTTTCACAACGTATTTACCCATTCCGGCAAACTATAACATAGAGTATAGAGTTTTTATTAGAATGAGAGTGGTTAATTGCAGTCAGGTTTCCTTTCTAAAACCAAATCTTCACATCCGTTTTGCTTTCCTATTAAAACATAGGTGAACTTAAACATTCAATTTGTCTTAGAAAATAAAATCTACAATACCATTATTCAAAAGTTTAGATTATGAAGAAATCAAATATTTAATGCTAGGTTGCAAGAGGGGAAGACATAACTATAAAAAGGAGGTGGAATAAGTGTTGGAAGACAGCGGGCCTTTCATCATTTACATTTTTCAAGTTTATTAAAATTTCATCAGGATACACGGTGCTTTTCTGGATTAACCTTGATCAGGTATAGTAAAATTTGATATGCAAGGGCCAAAACGTTTTAAGTGCAAATTATAGTTGCATTAATTATAACAAATCAAGACATCCAGACAATGCCAGATACAATGGTTTATAAAAAAATGAACAAAAGTGAGTACAGATAATGTGAAATAAACAAAAGGAGATATAGGGTGAATATAAATACTATGTTGTTACGAATGATATTCCAACCCTCACCTTTTATTAAACATAAATGTTCGTGAAGTGGGTATTGGATAACAGATCACTATTTCTCGGATGGTAAGGAATACTACAGAAGATTATAGTTATTTCTCGGATGGTAAGGAATACTACAGAAGATATAATTATTTCTCGGATGGTAAGGAATACTACAGAAGATAAAGTTTTTGGACTTGTGAGGAGATTATAAATTTAATTACTTTTGATTCTTGACAATATTTACATCAGGTTTGGCGATAACATTTATCGAGAAGTTGTAGGAACTCCTATGGATACTAACTGTGCTTCTTTAATTGCAGACGTATGGAATTCCTTTACTGATATGAATCAAATTTTATGGCCAAACTCCAAATCTGATTTAATTGATACATGTAATTAAACTTACCGTTATCTTGCCTATATCTTTGCAGTTAATAATCCGTGCTTCTCCAATTTCTACAATTTATCCTAGAAAACTAACTTTGATTAAGGCTTATCGGGACAGCAGCAGTTGTCCTTTTCTTGATTTAAATTTTCTGAAGTTCCCACGCGGACCTCCCTTTACAAATGTAGTTCCTTTATACCGTGTATATATTTCTTATTCTATGTATGCAAGAGCAATTTTTTTGATTTTGATAAATGTAATCTTTGTATTACAAGAAAATATAAGGTCAAGGATTCTGTTACCATAAATTAGTTAAACATTTACGAATTTCTTTCATAAATAAAAAGATTCAATTTTAAAGTTTTAAATTTAAAGAAAACTGATATAAAATAGTTTATCCCACCAAACCTTTGATGAAAATGTTGTTAAAAAAACTCATAAATTTAAGCACAACCCATTAAGAGTTGCCAGTTACTTTAATCAATTTATCCATAAAAGTTATTTTATGGCACTATTTTAAACACTTCAATATTGTAATAACGTTTTTATAACACTGTTTTGAATACTTTAATATTTTTTATAATCCGATTTGACCATCTGCTCAATAATTTATATTAAATCTAGTTTTAGTCACTATTTTGTTACATATTTTGCCTTACATGCTATCGATACTGTTTTTGGATTTTGTTGTTAATTATATTTTTTCATAACATCCATCTGGAACATGTTCTGATTGATGTCTTCGCTTATGAGGGACCATTAAGAGAACCATATATGTTATCAATCGTATATGAATTATGATCTTGCTGTCAGAAACAGAGAGAACTTTTTTCGAGGTTATTGCATCATGTTGTCTCTTGTACAAATGTATTTGTAATTGTCTGAGTGAAGCAGTTATTGTAAATGTTTGTTTTATTTCGTTTTAACATACCACTGTCCCTGCAGAGGGAGGGTTAAGCGCTCACAATTATGTTTAACATCGCCAAATACTTCACGTGCCTGTCCCCAGCCAGGAATCTGTTATTCAGTCGATGGAGTTGATTATATGTTTAAATGAAGTTTTTTTAATTGTTTACTTGTTTGGCAGATTATTGTTACATTTGAATATAATTACATTTTATTCTTGGGGCGTTTATTGTGTGGAAAGTTGTCATAAATTGAAGGCGTTGAGGCAACATGTAGATGTTCTTAATACGTTTATGAAAGCTGTCTCATATACAATCATACCCAATCTCCTTCTGCTAAAGTTAAACATGAAGTTGAATTTTCACTGATTGATTTTCGTGGAAGTTGTGCCATTTGGAAAAGGGAAGCAAATCCTTTGAACGTTTTTGGAAACGCTTTAACTAAATGATTTGATTTTCGTGTCCAAGTTTAGAATAACCAGTAACAGATCGATCAAGTTAAAGTTGCTGTGAAATTTTGTGTAGGAGTTATGTCCCTTGAAAAAAAGAAAATTTGCCACCTGTAGGGTATTGCATTGCTTAAGTAATACACTCAAAATGTTTGTTAATTCTTTTTTTGCAATTAACAATTATTTTAAATTATCCAGAACAGTGCAATGTTGGCAAACATACAAATGTATATTTTTATAGTCCAACAAAAGTGCAACGCCGAATGCATAGCTCAATAAATAATACAACTAATTTGTTTACCTTCCTTGCAGTTTTTTCGGCAATATCATAGTGGTTATTTTCCTCTAAAGAAAATGCCTGCCATCCTAGTATTGTGCTTAAAATTGTACAAAAATATGCTTTTTATCATAAAATGAAGATGAGTGCAACTTTATAATATAGGGTCATTGCACTGGTGTATATTGAGGAATATTGTCATGATCAGTATATCATATAGCACGAGTTATAAACTGCGAGGGAAAGTATCGATCAATATCAGTGCGAAAACCCTTTTATACCAAATATAGAACCAAAATTAATTCAGTTTTGTCGGAAGACCGTTTGGAATTTGACAACATTCTACTTTTCACGTAAACATTGCATCGAGTGTTCCGAGTGAAAATATCTCTGTAGTCGAAATTCTATGTCGTTTACGTAACGTTGTAAAGGAAAATCTGGTTATAATAAAATATACAGAGATTTCTGCTTTTCGAAAATCATTTATCTTTTAGATATGGATATTAACGAAAGATACAGAATATTCACTCTACATAGCAATTTTTATTTAAAAAAGTATCTATTTTAAATATTAGGTACAATATTTATAATATCATCCGATTATATGACGATATTAATAATAATCATTATGTTATTTGAATATTTACACAACTACAAGAACTTATGCTATGAAGTGAAAAAAGAGAATCAGCAAGAATTGTTTCAGACACTGAGATAATGGACTAAAGTTGTTGGTAAAAACATGGATTTACATTCTGTGGAGAATAAAATTGTTCTCAGTTGTATGTTTTTTTAAAAGTATACTTTTTCTAATCATGACGAATGTTTCAGACACTGAGGTATGATAGTTGGCTAAAGCTGTTGGTAAAGGACATGGATTTACATTCTGTGGTGAATAAAATTGTTAATAGTTGTATGTTTCCCTCTTGTTTGTGGTCTCGATATTCCGTGTCTTTTGACTTGTCCCCCTTTGTGTGGACCTTCGGTTTTCTTTCTGCCAGACGAATTCAAAGATACCAAAGGAGCAGTGGAAAATCCTGGGGTCGGAGGTGCAGACAAAAACCATGAACAAAAGGGACATGAAAATGCCAGCAAACTAGATCACAAAAAACATTACCGACTAAACTAAAATCCTGTTATAAACTAGGGTGAGCTCATCAATAAACACAAAATGGTAAGAGGCTAATGTCTGACATTTGTCTTGTTTCAAAGCAATCAAAGATCACGGTTTTT
This sequence comes from Geukensia granosissima, assembly GCA_032357055.1. NCBI lineage: Eukaryota > Metazoa > Mollusca > Bivalvia > Mytilida > Mytilidae > Geukensia > Geukensia granosissima. The sequence continues at coordinate 1,057 of JAULBM010120638.1, read as the reverse complement.
CATAATCTGTGTCGGTCGAAACCGGTATATGAACGACTGTGGCAAGATATTTAAAAGAATGAATATGGAATATATGCCAGAAAAACACGATCCACGCCCGTAACAAATATTCAAAATCAAAATTACATGCTCGCAAAGAGCGCTTGTGAAATGGATATTTCGTATTGATCAATTTGTAATGATGACTAACATTAACCTTGACAACAAACAATTTCTGAATACTGTAACCTTAAATACGGAACATTTTTTCTGTTAGTAGCAACATTTTCTTAATAAAATCTTGACAAGAAGTACATATTTTGAAGAGATATACACTATGCATGTGCCGTTGAAATGCTGCTACCCATGAACATAAAGTTTACAATGGGAAAACGTCTCTACTGATATAGAACTCAACCCGCCCTTCCTGTCAATGTAATGCAAGGTATGAAGCCCAGTGTAGAGATCAAACTGATAGTCCAAAGAGTAAAAGACAAATTTGAAACAAACTAAAAGATAAAACGTAAATAAATGAATCCACGAACTCCTTTACAAAACAGGAGTGGAATCAGGTGCTCATGAGGGGTAAGCATTTTCTGTCTTGCGCGCAACACCCGTCGTGAAATCCTTAATCTCAAATCCGGGTAAACGTCAATCCGAGAAGAGGTCAACTTATATTTGTATTACAGGTAAAAGGTCCATAACTAGTTAAGATACACTGATAAGGTTCATCCAATTCGTGATGGCGACCATAAAATTTTAGGAGTAACGACTTCAACCTTGATTGGATGTATCCTTGTTGTAGTAATTTATGCGACAACAGCAATGCTCTCTTCAGAAACTCCTGATACTTGGAACAGTCACGAGAGTATCGAATCAGGCCGATAGCTACTTAAAATAGAACAAAAGATTTGGAACTCTCTATTATACGAGGCGAAAAAGGTCTACCGAAATTGTTTATATTAGTTGCAAGTTTTCAAAAAGTTATTTTAAAGCTTTTTAAGAAAGAAATTTATGTAGCATTTAGCATGATCTTTTACAAAAGCAATGTAGACAATTGTAAATTACCGAATATATC
>JAULBM010120420.1:0-18688 GCA_032357055.1 Geukensia granosissima | reverse complement strand
ACCTCAAAAACTGTAATAGATAGCAGATAATATGTAATAGAGAAAATATGGTCTAAAGTCAGAGGAAAGACCTCTTAATTGTTCGAAGAACAAATAGATCTATCTTTTTCTATGTTATTTTTATTATGTTTGGCTTGTCTGTCTACGATCATGTCAAGAAAAACAGCCACTAGACGAAGAAAGAGGAAACTTGATTTATTAATTACATTATTAATGGGGGTCGTGTAGAATACGGGTACTGAAACTTGGCTCAGTTATTGTACGATAGATGTGGCCTGCCCTAAAGCTTTCAGAATTTTGACATTGCATCCAGGGCTGGGATACATAGGCAGCTTAAAGGTACATTAATTTTATTACTGTTTTTATTATAATTATTATAATTATGTTAATTTCAGTTTAGATTCGCACCAAAAAAAATATATATTATCTCATCTGTTATCAAAACTCGAGTTTTATGGTCACCCTGGGGTTGGCTCTATCCGTTTTAATTTTAAAAATTACAAGTTATCCCAAAAACAGTTCCAATCTCTACAACTTAACCATGTTAGTACTTCGTCGACATGAAAGACATGTTCCGTGGGCTTCCCCGGGCGCGTTCTACCTTTTTTGAACACTAAAAGTATACAGCATGGTTGCTTCGATTAGTCTATTTTATTTCCATCTCGTCCACAAGATAACCGGAGGGTTTTGATCAAATAAAACTACTGTAACTCCGCCGACGAAAATGATATTATTACTACTAAGATTCTCAATACTAGAAGTATTTTATTTACATCTTGTCCACAAGAAACGGGATTGTTTTAATAAAAATACTGTATTTCGCCGACAAAAATGATATTATTACTATTATGAATCTTAATACTACAAGTATTATTATATTCACATTTGATTTGCTGCTGTTAGAATGTTTAAATTGAAAAAAAACGGCAGCTGTGGTTGGTTATTGTCTGGTATATTGTTATCAACAAAAATGACTTGATCGTCTTACCTGTATATAAATTGTATAACGTGTGCGTCACAAAATTCTATTGAAATATTTATCATGTGCATAAAAATCAATTCGGGCGTTATCAATTTTCCCTATTTTAATTCCTTAAGATGGCGATATCTTTATTTGTAAGAATCCCGATTAAGGAAACTTTGGTGAAATGGAAAGTCAGGCAAATATTGCAAACGTTGGAGCAGAAAAGGACCAAACACTTTTGAGTTATTTTTTTTTTGTAGGGTTCGTGTTGCTCCAGCTTTTGTTTTCAGTGTAGTGTTGTGTGTTCTATGTTTTATTTTGTTGGCCATGGTCTTGTCTGTCTTCTGACTTCACGATTTCTGTTTGTCCCTTTGGTATCTTCGAATTCCTTTTAAATTATCCTTAAATATTGTGTTCCATGTATGCAGCACTGTAGCCGGAAAAAAGTAACACTGTGGTCAAATTGGATGTCAACCAAAAAAGAGTATGTAGAGGAAACCCAAACTTTGGTTAAAATATTAAATTTTTGGACACAACAATAGGTTATTTTGAAAATGCTGTTGAATTACCGTATTTTAATAATTCACGTATGTATCTGTCATAACTTGAACAAACAACAGGGCACATTTTACTATTTTTAACACGATAGTTACATTTTCTGTAAAAATACACATTTGTGGAGATGTTTCGTTCTAAATAGATAATAGCGCACATAAAACATTACGATGATATTTTAAATATAAACATTTTTACACTTACAAAGTTTGGCTCTGGATTCAATTACATAAAACACATAAAACAAATTTAGATTTTCATAAATCCTTGATTTTTTCCTCAAATATTGAAAATGCTGTCATTTGATTGATCAGTTTTTGAGTTGAGGGTAAAATTGAGGAACTAATAACATGGAGATGTTTTATGAAACCGAAGCCTCATGTTTTTGGTGCGATCTATATCAAATCGACAACATTGTATCGGATAAAGTAATATCTGAGTATTCTCACATTTATAGCAATATTTTTCATGTCATGTGACTGTTGTAGAACCAATCATATTAAAAACCTTTTGGATTTTCATTTTATGAGCATTTTTCAACATAAACGACATAGAATAAAAGATATCAGCCAATTTTCATTTATCCAAATTTTTGGGCCAAAAAGTAGCTTAAAGACCCTTGCCCCTTGGGATTTTAAGTAACTACCCATTGTTATGCTTTCAAAACCGAAATATAGTTGGAAGTTTGGTTCATTTTTCCCGGTGTAATATCTTTTATATAAAGAGTTTACTTTAAGCCACCATGGACGAGTCCATTTATGCGCATGATAATTCCCGGGTGATAAATTTATTTGAAACTTCTACTGTTTGCGAGTTTTTATCGGTACTATTTTGTTAAAAATTCAATTCATTTATATACAAAGTCACAAACTTTTAAATGTTTTTAATATTATTGTAATCAATAATATAATGACGCGTGCAGTTGTAGATCTTTTCATTTACAAACCCCCAGTCGGCCGGGGTATAGAAATAGGCCGTTTGGTTTCTCCGCCTGCAGGTAGAAACCCTGCAAAACGAGCGGGATGTATAAATACTCAAACTCCTCTTCGCAAGGGTTGTGCCTGGGAACGAATAGGTATCACCTTCCGAGAGACAGTAGTCCCTGGTTGTGGGGGTGTAGAAATTCACATTCCGTCCGAAGGGAGACGTTAAATACGCCCCGTGTTTAGGAAATGGCAATAGACCCCTTGTAACAGCTCATGTTGAGTTGTCAGTAGGCGGCCAGTTCCAAGGCTTAATTTTCTGCCCCTATCCAACCCTTTTTTTGTATGTGCAGTCCAAATGTGTCTTCCTTACCGGTCCCTTGCTCACAGTCTAAAAATTGATTCAGTGTTTCTTAACATGTTCCCGTGCTGAATATGGCCCGCTGGACGTTAAACAGCAGCAATCAATCAATCAATCAATTTTGCAACTGGAAATTAACATAGTGTTTTCAACTAATCCGGGTTTGATCATACTATTTATAATTCAGTTCATTTCTCTGTTCATAACATTTGAGAAACAATGTTAGTATAATAGTTAACCATGATATTTTTGTAATTTTTAAACTGAGGATTATAGACAGTTCAAATAAATACGTGCGGGGCGGAGAAGACATTGTATTTGATCATCAAATACTTGACATCTATTTAGGCTTAAAGTTATTTATTTATTAATGAACCAAAATGACCGAAAAACAGTCAACACAATAAATATGACTGATGATACAATAAACAACAGGCAATCTATCAATATTCCCAAGAAAGTTAAACTTCAATTCATTTATTTATTAATGAACCAAATTGACTAAAGAAAAGTCGCCACGATGTTACAATAAAAAACAGTCAATCTATCAATATTCCCAATAAAACATAAAAAGTGACAAAATTGTTTAATATTAAAGGCGATCAACATAAAAGACAACTGGAACTCCGGATCATGATGTAAGGACCTTTAGAAGAAGTTTAAATTCTACTGTCGTTTACGTTGGTGGCTGTCTCATGGACAATCATGCCACTTTTCATATTTTTATATTTAAACACTATTTAAAACAACGCTTTACATTGGTTAATTTTCATTTCGCAAAAAAACTGTTGACACGTAAAATTTAAAGTTATCTGAAAATGAACAAAAATAAAAGATAAATTTGATAAGACTATTTCGGCTCCGATTTAAGAAAGATGTGTAGAACTTCAAGAAATGAGGACACACATAAACATTCAATGTAAAGATAGAAAACTAAGCTAAAAAATTCACACTCCACTGATGAATAAGGAGAATTAGATTTATAGATTATTGATAAACTATTCAAATTTGGAGTTATTAAAATAAAAGCAATAAAAGTTTTAGAAAAATAGTCTTTTTAACTTACCAATCTAACTGTTAAACAAGTAATAATGAATCCTTAAATTTAGTAAAGTTCTTAAGATTATATATCAAAATAACTAATGATGTCAGTCTTTATTCAAATTTTCTGTCATATGTCACAATTGATGTTTGACAAATGAGTGAATTATTATTGTCAAACCAGAACAAACTGGTTCTGGGCAGACTTAACACGAAGGTCATGTACCAACAACGTACCTCAAGGAATATAAAAAAATAATTAGACCACATGAAGTTAAAAACACTCTATACTCTATGTCAAAGTTGGTAAAAAAGGGTAAAAGGTTAAGAAAAACTGTGTATCGTATACTTGTAACATTGTGTTTATTGTGTTTATTGATAAAGGTGCAGGCAAGTTTGTTTGCCGGAATCGGCTCTTTGTGTACCCATTGTCAATGCTGCCTATTGATTGACAAATTAAACTAGGATTAAATAAACCTGCAAAAATGGTTTGGGACGAGTTTGAATGGAATTGTAAAATTAATTATTCTGATATAAACCGCGAAAGAGGGTCCAAATAAAAAAAAATGCGCAATTATATAAATTAATTTATCTAAGTAAAATTGAGTGCTCCCGCCAATAACGAGGATGGCTAACCACTCAACGTTAAATCTCTGTCATATCAAAAATTGATTACTACTTTGCTATCTTCATATCTATGATGGCGTACTTGCGACTGATTAGTTTATAACATTTATTTGTAAAACAAATTTTTATTCGTTTGATGTAGTCAAGCAGTGGGGGCTGAAAATAAAACAAGAAAAACGCAAAATTCCTTGAGCCATAAATGACAATTCAAGGTTCCCAGGGCGTATGAAAATTCGAGGCGGAGGACATTAACAGTAAATGAAAAATGTCACGGAATTACTGAAAACTTTTTTTTTAGCTCACCTGGCCATGTGAGCTATTACCATCACTTGGCGTCCGTCGTTGTCCGTCGTTAACAATTCTTAAAAAAATCTTCTCCTCTGAAACTACTGAATGGATTTGAATCAAATTTGCTGTGGTTGTGCCTTAGCCTAACATGCACAAAGTATGCGTTGGGATTTTTGATTCGTTGAAAAACATGGCTGCCGTTACTAAAAATAGAACATAAGGGTCAGACAGAAGTTTTTTGCTTATAACTCAAAAACCTTTAACTTTAGCAAAATTCCGATGGGGCTAAAGTGTTCAGCATGTTGAAATCTATCAGCACTGAAATTTTCAAAGAAATTCATCAAATCTCGTAGGAGTTATTGCCCTTTTTAGACGTTTTTTGTCAAATTTTGAAGTTAAAGTTTTAAAAATCATTACTTAATGGAATGAATCAAATTAGGGGTGATTGTTCCTTGATATAATATGCACGAATGTTTTATTCATAAAAAATATGGCTGCCCTTACAAAAATAGTACATAGGGTCATAATGTTTCCAAATATTTTTTGAAGGGACGTGGAAAGTCTTTTCCTAACGACACACATAATTTGTTTAAAGTTGGCATGGTTTTCCTTAACCTATCATGCACTAACCTTTTGCTTCAATAAGGAATTTCTTTGAAAGACATTACTGCCTTAAAACTAAGAATATAGTTTAGCGGTTAGGCGGTATCTTTTGACAAAGGTGACCAGGTGAGCGATTCAGGCTCTCTAGAGCCTCTAGTTGTCACATTGGCTTGAGTTTTTCACCAAGATGTTCATTATGAAAACAAGTTGTGGGGTATTATTTAGAAACTTGAAAACCCAGTTTTTCACATAGAACAAACCTTACATTTCTTTCAAATAAACTCGAGGTTCCCGCAATTATAAATAAAAATCGTTCCTCCCTGAATGTGAACCAATTCACAAATCAACAAAATTATAAAAAAAAACTGTAAAAGAAAACTAAACATTTTTTATAATTTTATATGATGGAAGTGTATCATAATGTGATAAATTCAGAATCTATGCCGGAAAAAGAACTGTAAAAAATACTGGAAAAATGACAAATATTTATCACGTGACAATTTTCTAATTAGAATATCATGCATACTAATGAAAGAAACCATCAGATATAATAATAAATTCTGGTTATGTAGAGAAATTAAGGGGCAGGAAATATAATGTAAAACGCTACTGCATAGTGTACAGGCATATCCAAGTACTGAAGTCATCGCATGACATTTGATGGCGTAATATTAACTTGACATAGTCATTAAAATTGTAACATTAAATGAACGGGTATAGTTGGAATTTAGTCCAATGAGATTACCTAAGCGAGAGACCAAAAGTGTATAGTCCAAAGAGACAAAACAAATTTGAAACAAACTATTAGATAAAACGTAAATGAAAGGAACCAATGTCTTGAATACAAGAACTCCTTTACAAAACAGGAGTGGGGTCAGGTGCTCATGAAGGGTAGGCATCCCCTGTCTTGCTCGCAACACCTGTCGTGGAATCCTAAATCTCAAATCCGGGTTATCATCAATCCGAAAAGAGGTCAACTTATTTTTGTTTTACCGGTAACAGGTCCTAACTAGTTTAAATACACTGATAGCAGATGGATCAACCAATCGGCGTCAACAGCAATACTCTCTTCAGAAAGTCCTGATACTGAATCAACTGCGAAACATAAACCCCGTAGGCTGGGTAAGCAAGAATATTACCACATAAATATGGTAAGTTTTGTCAGGAAAGTTGAAGTCATCCCGTTTGTCTTAATTCTTAGAAACATGTTTTCCCTATTGGTCTATTTAGAGGAATAAATCTAGGTATTAAGCAGATTTATTTGAACCTGTGGTCTCCTTTATTTCTAATTCGCGTCGATATATTTGATCTAGATGTTCACTGAACGTAGAATTATTCAATGACAAAACATCATTGATATAGCAAAAAGCAAAATTAAACGATCTGGCCAATATATCTTTGTTATTTCGCAGGAGTCCCTTAATGAATTCTGTTTCATACGAGTACAAAAACAAGTCGGCTAGTAGGGGCGCACAATTTGTGCCTATTGGAATGGCAACTGTTTGTTGAAAAAATTTCCATTTTGTTTTACATAACACCTATGTATCAATTTCTTTAGTTGTGAACGTGGAATCGTTGTATAAAGGGTAGAAAAGTCAAACGTTTGAATACATACTAGTACAAAATTTTAAAGAATCGGATTTGAGGTTACGAGTTTTTTCATTTCCAAATTTGATTAACACCGCTTGTGGAGTAGGCTTTATCACAGTACTTTTGAAGGTCTTCCTTGACTGTCGACAATAAATAAACCTTTAAACAACATCTTTTAAAAATTTGCACCTTTGTTCATATTCTTCAAACATTCATGTATCTTAATATCAGTGTTAAATTATAGATCTTGTCCCCTACAAATTAATTTGAAAATTCGGTCGAGATTAATAGTTTGTCAATGTAAATACTTGATAAAATTGGCGAGATACATCAGCTTTGTTCAGCATTTTTGACAAATTCTCATGGTGTAAAAAATATGCACGTAGATGCACATTGCATTATAATTTATTTTTCTGAATATAGTAATTTTTATAGTTTAATTATTGATCTTGTCAGGTCCAAATGCATTTGAAAATGTTCATTTTTAATACAAAAAACGACAGATTACAAAAATGGCGGAACTAAATCGTCACCTGTTACAAAATACTAAGAATAACATATCATCAGTGATATCCGAGATTAATATTTTCCCTAAACACTTTTTGCTTAAATTCCTTTAAAACTGAAACACAAAGAACTGCCGAAACTGTGTTTTTTATGCTCGGCAGAGGCGTACGTACAAAATCAAAACAACCAAAGATCAACGTTTGTAAACAAACATCTTGTTTGAAAGCATGCTCGTTTGTAATAGCATTCATCTTATGTAACAACAACTCAAAACATGATTTTGTTGTGGATTGTTAAATATCCATAATTAGTATCCATCTGTAGATCGATCAACGTAAACATAATAAGCTAATCCAAGCCATAACCCAGTCAGTAAGATATGAACATAATTTGTTATTATATCTAAAATGCTTGGTTGCATTTCATATTTACAAATTTAAAGCGTAAGAAACGCTCTATATCTCATAATTGTCATTTAACTTTTCTTATTTAAAAGACAGTTGTAAATGTATAAATTTTCAGTTGTTTTAGGAAACCAGTTATGACATACAGCTCAGAGTTGTCTTTCATGATTATGACTGGAACAGTGGAATATGCATAAATCGTAATAAATCTTATTATTTTCAAATTAAAGTAGATATAATTTGATATGAAATCAAAATAAATTGGTAAACCAACACAACAACAATTGGAATGTTATGCATGATTCTACCTTGAAGGAAGATTAATAAATTGTTCTTATCGAATATGCGAAAAATAAATTATTCAATACAAAATAATATACACCAAACAAATTTGGCCATGACCTTAGTCGAACTATACGTTCAGACTGTGCAGTCACGAATAATATCTTTGAAGTCTTACTATTACCGCAATTTAGAAAAATTTCAGTTCTTTAAGCACAAAAAATCTTTTTCCCTCTATGAAATGTTTCAACATTTAAAATTTCGTCTCAAAAATGCATGTTTTATTTATATTGATAAATATTGAGCTTTGCGTTGTTTTAAGAATATAATTCAATTATGTTCTTTTAATTCAACTCATGCCTATCAAAAAACCCTATTAATAATAATTTTGTCATATCTTGTAACCTGAGATCATTAATTGTTATCACCCACAACAGACCGATTTATACCTATATATAATTATGTAATTATATAGACAAAACTTCAAATAAAAAATATATTTATGTCGTCAAGTAAGATGACCTAGATGCAATATTCAGTGTGACGTCATGACGTTTTGTTTTATTATGTTGGAAGTTGTTCATACCATTAACTTTTATTTTAGTATGTTTTAGTTAAAAAATTTGTCACTATGAAATTATATTTTACATCAATAGTCACGTGACATTTTTCATTTCAGCTCAAGACAGCTTTCCAGCTTTCTTCTCTCTTTATGATTAAAATTGGTGAATGAAGATGGACATGCTTGCAATTGATCTATTTTGCTTTGCAACCATTACGACGTCGTTTTGATATTCATATGTTTGGCACTAATCTTAATTTTACTTTAGCCAAAATATGCGGCCCATAGCCAGCGATATAATTGTCTTATCGTTTAATTACATATTCACCTACTTTACAATTTACTGGATAAAACATCAACATAAAAAGATAATATACCGGATAATGGAAATAAAAAAGTATCTAAAAACAAATAAATGAAATATTTTATGCTTAATTAGATTTATAATGTCTTGTTAATCACAGACTCTTTTGCACTGGCTGATTGTTCTGTAACGGTTTTCGTTCCCTCTACATCCACTGAACCAGAATTCACGACACATTTTGCTCTTTGTTTCCCAATAATATCGAATTACGTAGTCATTCCCGCAATGTATTCCCTGGTTGATTTCAGCGTGACACGAGCATTTCCGGCGACATTCCGATCTGGAATCGTAATTGTTTGAATTTCCTCCACATCCGTTATATTTAAATTTCGAGCACTGTCCACGTTTGACGTCGAAAAACCACTTTGTTTTACTAGAAGTGCACCTACGTCCTGGGTCAGTTGGTAATGAACACTCTTGAAAAGAAAAAAATATAAATAAAAGTAAGAAAATCTTTTTGCATTGTATTACTTGTACTGCCCAAAACAACATATAAAATCAACTATTTTTTAAGCGGTCAATTTTTTCCTGTTGCTTTCAGTTGTACTGGTTGGCTACTTGGTCTCACCATATTCCCTAACGCGCTAATACCGATGGTAAACTAAACTAGTTGACATTTCTGCTAAAATTATTGGAGTTCATTTTTTGTCAATGATTTCATTTTGCAATCATGATTTTTTATTGTTCCAGATGGTTTTTCCTTGAAAAGAAAACGATTGTGTGGTAAAAATGGTACAAGTGAGATTGGGCCCTTAGCCAGTATAAGTTTCATTATTAATTCGTGTTGTAACTAACAATAAAATAAACATATATTTCTGTGTTGAAGTGTTGGACCGTGATTCAATGGTTTTTTTTAATCCTAATTTATTTCACCATAAAAGTATCATTCTGGTTGAAAATTTGGAGCTACATCAGGGTAGAGGTGTCCTTTTCTTGGCTAAAGTGTTTAAATTTTTATTAAATTTGTATTTTCCTCATTAGATCTCCTTTGCAGATCAATACGTTCAAGTTACAATTCACAGGCAAATATCATATGTATTTTCCCGTTACTGGACAGGAATTTTGACCTTCAGGACTTAAAATTTATACATGTGTGCATTTTTTCCTTTTTTCGTTTTTGTATTTGTCCGGGAATTTTGGATCTCTCTCATACGAAATAAATCATGATTCCATCTTTCCATGCAACTCACAGGGGGTTCGTAGCTTTCCGGGCCTTTCTCCTGTTCTGTAAATGAACGTCTGGAGTCCGAGGGTCTATTTTCCTTCTTTGTTTCTGTTGAGTCCTGTCCTTATGTTCTGTTTCCAGTTGTGCTTTCTTATATTTCTTATATGATATTTGAGTTTCGGACCATTCGTAGAGGCATTGTTCTGCTGGAAACATTTACAGGTTTCGTTTAAATCGAGAAATATTTCGTACAAATAATCAATAATTTATTTCAATTTTAATGATAGTGGTTTCCATTTGTATTGGTGTGAAAAAACAGGTCACCATTTGATTTGACCTGATCTGAGTCCATGTAATTTCAGTGTGTCATATTTTAGGGTAAAACTTTAATTGGTTGCAAACATCGAGAAGCTGCATAAAAAATTAGATATGGGTCGTAATTTGACCACTTGTTAGGTGGAGCGTACTTTTGGCAGACTAAATATGAGTGAGCAGATGTGGATTAAGAACTATGTCTCTTTTGATGTCAAACAGTAAAGAAACATTAAAGCAGGAAATGAAAAAAACTGGTCTTCGAAGAAATTGGGAGAAATATGCAAAATAGGTAGTCTACCTCATTGTTAAGAATATAAAACTTGTCTAAACTGGATGCAAGGTATTTCAAAGAAGTTGTGAAAATGATTTTTTACCTCTGTTGACAAGAATATTGGGTTATTATTTGTCAAATTACTTACCATACGGCAGAATATTAGCACCAGATTCTGTGTGGCATGATGATATGCAGAATAACATGATAAGGCAAAGTGGCACCAGTGGCATATTATATCTGCAATAGTAGGAGAAAAAATAACTAAAAGTACAGTTCCTGACGGTTTTTGTTTGAGCAAATAACCTAGAGTAGTTTATTTAATGATTCGATTGATATACATGCATGTTCTCCACCACTCAGAACAAGATATTAGAAATACAGATGTTTTATTCATCCAAAGAGGAAAGCATGTTTGACATTCAATGAATGGCTGCAGAAAAAAGGTTAGTAACCTTTTAAAAGATATCTTAGCCTATTAATATAAAAATGATTGATTTTGGTGAAAATTTTCCGAAAATGTGCATAGTTCTGAACAACGTAATTATTTGATGAAAACCAAAACTTTCATATATTTTATTTGACTATTTCGTTTGACATATCGTTACTAGGGAATATAATCTTTTGACATTTTTTACTTCAATTGTCCAAAAAAGGTAATATTGCATTGTACCATTCATGAGAGCTATCTGACAGAATATTTTATTTCTTGAATGTTGATCTCAAATGATATATTGTTAAAAGAAAATACAGCTATCACATTCTTATCAAAATACATATTTTTTAAAGTGGAATATGTAATTTCATCACGCATTTACCTGCATTTGTACCCAGTACGTAACGAAGTACTGTCTGCATTTAAAACATACAATCTCACCTTAGAGTATGCCACTAATATCAAAACATTACCCTTAACATTACCCCTCCATTGACAAATTTGACATAAATCTTTGGCTTAATAAGTGCATGGAATTTATATATGTCCACTACGTAACAGGCAAAAAAACATTTAAAAAATGTTTTTTGTTACATAAAGCTAACTTTCGATCAGTGAATACAGAATAAATTTCTATTTCTGAGGTATAAAATACAATCACCAGGACAGTTGTATATAAAGCAGGCCTTGTTAAAAGATGAAAAAATATTCCACTCTATACGTCCACTGCAGAACATTTTGTAGCGTAGTGGACAAATGTGTTATGTAATGGGAAAATTCCCTGATTTTGGAAATTTTTCCCTATGTTTTTGTGTAATTTCTTTTCATGAAACAATTTTTCACTTCCGTTTGTCACAACAGTGTCCCAGGTTGGGGAAAGGGATGATAGCTAATAAACTAGATGAACCATGCCACATACTTAATGTGCCTCTCCTAAGCCAGGAACCTGTAGTCCAGTGGTTGACGTTCTTTAGTTAGCCATTTAGTTTTATTTGTTCACCATTTTGTCCATAGATTAAGTCGATTGGCATGTTTTGTGAAAGCTTCACATTATCTTTTTGGGGGCCTTTTACATCTTCTGTTATGGTTTGAACCCTATTCATTGTTGACGACCGTAATGGGACCTGTAGAAGTTAAATTTCGACTATCATTTGGTTATTACCTGTCTCATGGACAATCCTGCTACATATCCTTTTTTATTTTTTGGTATATATATTATTGTATAATTTTTTGAAATAATGAATATTTTCTCTGTCCACTATGCCTGTCTGTGCACTGAACGACAAATATCCCCTACGTAACAAAGAAGTAGGTACGTTAAGCCCCATATTTACACCAAATTTTAGATTTTATTGCACAACAATATATTTTTGATAACAATTCTGTTTAATAACCGTCTTTTAATAATTCGTATCTTACTCTTATAAAATTTTCATCATTTCGACAATACAGCAAGTACAGGTGAATATTTGACTATTTCGACAAAAATGTTATTGGTAAAAACTAAAAATTTGGAGTTGTTTTGTTTAAAGTAAAAAAAAACATCACGAAGATATTTAAACTATGCAATTGTACTTGATAATACTTTAATTGTGAAAGTTTAGTTTTGAAGTTTTCGTGCGATCTATATTAAAATCGACAAAATTGAATCAAATATTGAATCTAATTAGGTAATTTCTCTTTATAGGGTAACCGTTGAAGAATCAAATTAACTTGAAAATTTGTTGAATTTTCCTTTTATAACATTTTTCAATACAGTCGATATAGAATAATAGATATTAGCCACTTTTTATTTTTTTAGCCAAAGCCATGTTCTTGTGAATCTTTTTGTGATTGAGTTCTTTACCCCCAAAAGACCCAAAATATGCATATTAAAAGGAGATCCAATTGACGCCTGGCACCCTAATGTTGTACCACTCAAATTCAAAGCTACAGACAATAATGAGAAAGTATTGCAATCATGTTTGAAGCCTTGTCAAAAAACAATATTTGTTTGTATTGAAATTTTCTAATTTTCAACCCAAATACAATTAACGCTTGTTTGGTATGGTCACTTTTATAACTATTGTTTACTTCGTATGGTTGTTGCAGAATTGTTTTGGAGACATGTACATGTAGATCTCACTGTTATTGTGGGGAACTAATCATGGTGCTTTTTTATACTCATGAGGATGTTGTCAATAAACACTGCTGGCTTACTACCCACTCTCATTGAGTAATTTTGTCACTTAGCCGTTTCCCGTAGAATGAAAAATCTTAAAGTTTATGATTTTAAAAAGTATCCATCCTTAAAAAATTAACTCCTTAAAATATAAGTAAAAGTATGAACTAATTTAGTTTTTCAGCAGCCTTGGAGAGGTTGGGTACTTGGTAAGATTTTGAACATGGCGAGGTAACTTACATGTACGTGGTTTGATTCAATAATCTTTAAGTACTGTGCGAAGAGTGTAGAATTTAAGCTTGGTCTGATTCACAGAAAGCTGTTATATTTGGTGAAACAAACAAAAAAAAAAAAAAAAAAAAAAAACACAAAAATTATACAATGTACTACCACAACGAACAATAAATTATAAAATATAATTACCGCTTTCCATATAAATTATTCATTACACGGCAGAAAATACTTTCGGAAGGAATTAATTAGGTGACTGTTTGATTCATGTTAATTTTATTGAAAATACCATTTGGAGTCGAATGTGAATAAAAACAGTCTTCACAAACAAAAAAAATGAACAAGAAAACAAACAAAATAAATTGAAACGGTATATCAAAGGTACAGCAGAGAAATAATTCAAGCAAAATAAAAGTTTCATTCGATTTGTAGCTCAATTAGGGGGATGTTGTCGGTCAGTAATTTCTTCATGGATATAACTGAACTTATATAAATGCCAAATGGAAGTTTAACACGTATACTTTTTGTGATTGTATAAATGATAAGGTTTACAGGAATAACACTAACACTATAGCTATTCATACGACGTAATGAAATCAACTTACTGCTCCGTGTCTTTGAAATAATTAAAATGAAATATTTCAATAAATCAGTCAAACGCCAACCATTTCTCATTAAATTTTGCTATAAATTGTACAATATTAACACTAACCTTTTGTGGCTTCCCGATACAGATTTTCATTTTTAAAATTAATTATGAATCATGATGATTAACACCTAGCACGACATACACGTTTACTTAGGTTTATGTAAATAATAAACCACTTTGTTTGTGTATGCAGAAATAATTTGCATAGAACGTGGACTAATTAAAATTAATCTATTTTAATTTGACATTTTTACCGAATTTTAAAAAAAGACGACAGGTTCATATACATCGTATATATACATGTAATAATCACATGTAGACTACCGTGTTGTAATTATTCTCATTTGTCCTTTGACATCATATAAATTTGCTATTATTCCGTTTTCGATTCTTTTTCTTATAACATCTTGTTTGAGACTTAAATTTTACAATGTTACCAAATAACAGTAATTGGATAACTTTTATTTGTTCCAAAATTTGTGCATTTAGTTTTTTTAGTGCTTCATGTAGATATAGACAGTTCAAATACAAAAAATATGTAAAATCTTGTACGTAAACGTGTCACTGTACATGATTGTCCTGGACATCATGGCACGTATTAATGTCGACAAGGGATTGCTATTTTTATAGAAATGTACCATATATATACCAGTTGTTTCATGTTGTGATTTTTGTAATGGAAATTCACTTCTTGTAATGGATAAGAAGGGCGAAGCCCGATTTTATTTCATACGGTTAAGTGGATTTTTTATTTATTTAATAGGTGTCTGCGATATGCTTTATATAACTACATCTACTGTTAGTAAAATTAGTCAGCTATTCCAAATTTTGAGAATCTGTCAGTTATCAGATCTTGATCACTGATTGGCCACACAATGAAATGCTCCATAAATATTGTTACTATAAAATAAATATAGAATTACGGAATTTTTAAAATTTAGTGTTAGCTGTGAAAGAGTTGACGACTGAATTAAAACCCCAAATCTTTCATCATCAACGCCATCATCACTCTACATTATTTCACGTTGCCTGTAATATTTTGATTCATGTTGTCGTATGACAGTAACAATTACATGAAATAAGTTCTATGAGAAAAGCCAGATCACAAGCTTACAGACCAGGAAATTTTGATGCGAATTTCAAGGTGAGTTTACCATAGTGATCTTCCTTTCAAAATGAAACTTTCGGGTGGCAAACAGAGAAGAGAGGAAAAAATACAAGACAAACTGAAAATTGACTAGGCTATATTTTTAAAACAATGGAAATGAAGAAAACTGCTCTTAAATGTAAGAGTAACATTTTAATTATTCAAAAGTTGTATAGAACTCATCATTTGTAAGTCAACATCCTCATTAAGGGCGTGATAACAAGTGTAATAAGCAACCTGAGTGTACGACAACGAACTAACTCTAATGTTTAATAAGATACAAGTTTCTACCCTTCCGGAGTATCTGAATTCACCCAAGCTTCTGTAGGGTTCAAGTTACTCCAGCTTTAGTTTTTAGTGTAGTTTTGTGCGATCTTGTTTGTTTGTTTTTCCTTTTATATTATTAGCCATGGTCTTGTCTCCCTCTAACTTGATGATTTCCGTCTGCCCCTTTGGTATCGTAGAATTTCTTATGCACACATAACAGTATATTGTATCAGTTTCTATTCGACTAATACCTGATAACTGAAAAAACTCAGAAAGCAAAATCAGATTTATATTGATATATGGGATGGAATTTGATATTTTGAAACCGAAAAAAAACATCAAACTAATCGCTTTGGACTAAACACTGACAAACATTTTTATGGGTCGGAAGAAGATCGAATATTTACTTTTCTCACGTGTCTTAAAAGATTTTTAAATATATATATATTTAGTTTGTACTTATTATTTCGCAAAAATTGCCCATATATATTGTAAGCGTTTCGCAATATATGTTATGCTGTAAGTTTATGCAATTTTTGTGCATTTCACTACTCAAAAAATTAAGAAAACTATGTTTGACGTAAAGCCCACCTGATGAGCAAAATACCAAGAGACAAGGCACATTTGAATGAAACTAAAAAATAAAACGAAAACAAAAAGATCAATGGCTTGGAATCCACGAACTCCTTTACACATCGGAAAATAGGTCCACCTATTGTTAAATTACCGATCTCATAAGACACCGAAAACCTCACCGGTGACAGATACTGAAAAGGAATTGGCCAAAAGAATCAAAAGCAAAATATGAGGAAGCAGAAAAAGTGATTTTTTAACTACAGTCCCCGAAAAGTAAAAGGTTCCAAACCACACGAACACGATTAACACGTTACACGCACAAAATTCAAATGTTACCCGCACACGATTTACATGGTACACGCAAACAATACGCTAAACGATGCAAGATGATCTTAACACGCAAAAAAAAGAATTGTTTCATGTAATGAGAAATGGTAACTTTTGTTGCATTTTTCATTTTTCACAAGGAATCATTCGCAACAAACCCCATCAAAATCCAATGCTTTGGCCCCAATTATCTCAAAAATGGTAAGAGAAAGCAGAAACCCGTTGGCAATCTTTCTATTAAAGGACTCCATTGAAAGAAATCCCATCGAAATCTATAAAAATTAAAAATATCCCTTACGGCATAAAATGCCGCTTTGCAGCCCCTTGGCCCTTTGTATCTCAAAAACGGTAAGATATACAAAAAATATTTGGGGTAGGTTTTGTTGCATTTTTTACAAGAAATCCAAAAACCATATCGAAATCCAATGAGAAATAAAAAAAGTTTCTATTTTTCCGACGAAAAAAATTAATTTCCAGTAATAGTGACCTTGATATTTCACCTACTGACCTCACAATCTCAAAAGTTCTTTCAATCCCTTGTTCCTTCCTATGATTTAAGTTTCGTTGGAATCGGATAAGGCAAACTCAAGTTAAAATCCGGAAACAAAAATTTTCTAAACAAATTGAATGAATTTGACCTTTGCACTTTTGACCTCAAAATCGATAGGTTTCTTCCCCTTCCATATTCCTACCAACTTTATAAGTTTGGTTCAAATTGGGCAGGCGGATCTGAAGTTAGAGTCTGAAAACGAAATGCGGAATGACGGAACCCCGAATTCTACGCGAAAGGCGGAAAAAAACATACTCATGAAACAAAAGTAATCTAGATTAAACATTATGTGTTCATGTTTTTATATCAGATTTATAATTAATGAATGAAGAATTCGTGTAACATAAATTGTTGTAGTCGAATAAATTTCTATTACAAACTTGCAAATGAAATAAGGTTTTGTAGCGAACCAAAATGTACTGTATAGAGCATCAATTGATTATGTTTTTAGGTCAGAATTATCTAAATATAATCTGGACTGTAAAGTTTTGTATTCATGTCTTAATGTCAGACTGATAAATGTTAAATCAAAAGCATGAATTCTTTAGTTGCATTAATTTTACCAAACATTTCGACCGCCCCTGTGGTGTAATGGTTAGCGTGCTCCTCTCGAGTGCGGAAGGACGTGGGTTTAATTCCCGTCCGGGTCGAACCAAATACATTAAAATTGTTATTTGAATGTTGCTCCGCTAAGCACAAACTATATGCATTTATGAGAAAGAGCAAATCATGATCGGCCCATAGTCATAATTGTGTGTCTGGGTGAAATGACATATTTTTCTACGGATTGTTGAATCATGTTCTAGCAATTTAAAAAATCCGGCTCAGCGTTTAGGTCTAGTACAAAGCAAGCTTAATTCGTCATAACTCATCATTAATATGCTGAATATGATGAAATATTGGCCACAAGACGTTAAACAGCATTTAATCAATTAACCAAACAATTTTCAGAATTTGAACAAATGTTTTATCTCAAATCAAAAATATTAAGGATATTTTATTTTGTTTTAATCTGTTAATGTCAAAATTATAGATTTTGAATGTAAAACAACAAAAATTCTGTAGTCGTATGAGTTTATATAGACAATTGACAAAATTTGATCAAATAATATCTTATCCCAAACACATGGATTGTATATAGCGTTTTTATCTCTTAGGGACAGGAGTATGTTTTTATTTGAAAAAAAAACATAAATTTCATTACGTTTCATTAATTTTGCAATACAATTTTTAAAAAACATAGCAAAAGAATCACTCAAATACAAACGAATCGAAATGAATTCCGGTATAGGAACGGATTTGCATTCAAGACAGTCGGATCTGTGAAATGGATATTTCGTACCGGTCAACCAAATCATGATGGCCGCCGAAAAACGTCCGGAGTGATGACTCTAATCCACGTGCTCTAATCTTTCCATGAGAAACCCTTGGCTCAGTAGCTTTCTAGTCAGCTGCAACCCTCTATCAATAAAATACTGATAGGAAGCACAAGCCCTGGAGTAGCGTATCAATTGAGAGATAT
>JAULBM010120310.1:0-18688 GCA_032357055.1 Geukensia granosissima | reverse complement strand
TAATTTAAAAGGAGTGAAAATAGTAGTTTTAGACTACAAAATTTTGTAATACAATTCATATACTGAGGTATAATAAATATATTTATTGTCTTGTTATTATTATAATTATTTTCTAAGATATGCCTATTTTGTATTTGTATTATTGTTTTTTATTTGCTTAATGTATGTGTAATAATGCTGTCATTTTGAAGTATGTGTATTTTAAGTGTATAACTGTATGGAGAGGATTTACTTGTATCCAATCCATATTAAGCCAAGGCACATATATATATACTACTACATTTATGAAGCAATATGATGACCTAAGGAATTATTACTGAATTTTTCCTTTTACATTTTAGAAATCATTTTGTAAAACAAACTACCACAAGATTTTTTATTTGACACTCATCAAATAGGTATTAGGTATTGTATCAAGTTATTAATATCTGGGTCTGCTCCTTAATTTCTTTCATCCAGCCTCAATCAAAATTAGTTTCGGTAGTATAATTCTTATATTTTTAAAAAATAATTTTCATTACATTTATTTGATAATTGTTTATATTTTAAGTACAGTTTAGTATTTTATTGATAAAACATTACAATGACTGCATATATATGAAAAAGGAATAAATTTCTAGTAATAAAACCAGATTTATTTTCAAAATTATTTAACAAAATTTATTTAAAGAATATATTTTTTCTTCAAATAAAAAAATACAAAACTTTATTATAAGAAATTATTATCTTTGTTTTTAAAAAGTAAAGTATATCTTTTAAGAACACAAAACTTTGTATGTATTTCATCCCACACAATGTTGATCTTTTTTTATACAATAAAGACCCTTAGGTACACCCCACATAATAATGATTACCATAAATCTGATTAATTAACAACCATAACTGTGGGACAATCTGAACTTTTGTTGTGGGACAATCAGAACTCCATCATTTTAAAAAAGTCGGACAATCAGGAATAATCCTATACATCAGCACGATGTCTCTAAGGTTCGGACAGGTCATTCTTTGTTTATTATTATTATTATTATAATAAACAAAGAATGATATGGCCGAACCTTAGCAGAAAAAGTGCTGATGTTATACTGTAATAATAATAATAATAATAATAATAATAATAATTATAATCATCATCTTTAAATATATCACAAAATACCAAATTATATTTGATTCACTGTATAGCCATTCCGATGACTGACACCTCGTTGGCAGCATAAGACAAAATGGTTCGAAATCCGGTTAATAATCCCATGACCAATAAATAAGCAGAGACATTTGGAAAAAAATTAAAACAAACATAAATCTGTCTCATTTTTACAAGAACTAAGATTCATTTGGAAGACATATAACGTTCATCAATTAAGGAAATGATAAAGAAGATACGATTTTTACATGTTAATGAAATTTTACGAATAAACTACTTAAAAATTAGTTTATAAATAATTGTTGAAAACGCCCTCCTATTCTTAACTCAATGATGGACAGACTTTTGATATTACTATAGGTGTATAATTTGCCAATAATGTATGGTTCTGCGCCTGTCAGTCTAATATGTTAGTTAATGTTTAATAAAAAATACAGGAATACCATACCAGACCGAAGAATGGCGGAAATGCACGAGCGTGTTCCGATTGCAACCATACCACAATACCGCAAAACATAACTTCAGTAGCATACTAGAAACCTATTAAACTAAAGCTTGAATAACAAACAGCACATACGGAAAACAAATTTAAAATTTGACACAAAAACAACTGACCGATTCAGAAATGCAATTAAATTCTGTGAACGTCATTGTTCTGGTCGAATTCCATTCGTCAAGACGTCATTTACTAGGAAGTAGAGAATGCACATTGTAATTAACAGAAGTTCAATTTCTGAATCGGTCCAACTTGGTCACACAGTAAGAAACTCAACAGTGTCAAACACAACCCAAATTAACGAGTAGCATCTTGATGTATTGAAAAATACCGGTGCACAAAACAAAATAATATAGACATATTTTTATTTCACAAAGTAAGATTCGAAATGTGTACTTTATTTATGTAGATAAAATCGAAACTTAGGGCTTCATAATGTGTTAACATTCTATAACAGCTACAGCTTGGTGTGCGTTACGCGTTGGTTTCTCATGAAGCAGTAGCACTAACAATGGGCTTATAACCATTGTTTATTTTTATTGTTTTTCTAGTATGTTACTCAAAAGAGACCTCAAGGAAAATTCGTCCGGAACGGGTAAGATCTAAGACGAATAAGCGATTTAATATGCCAATGGCGATGCCAAGTGGACCTGGTGGAGGGGCTGGTATGAGTCCTATGGGTGGACCATTAAGTCATGGTCCAATGTCCAGTCCTGGAATGGCCATGATGGGTGGCGGTGGAGGCGGGGGAGGAGGAAACCCGATGCAAGGACCAATGACTGGTGGAGGTGGTAGTATGAACCCTGCTATGGCAGGTCCACATTCCCCTGGACATTCTTCGATGTTTAGTGGATCTAGTTTCGGGTGTGTACGTCATCAGATTGTGTGTCCAAGATGGTGTCTAATCATCGATGAGATGGGTTGCCACTCTTGTCCGTGTGGACCAGGTATTTTTTTTTTAATTTCATAATATGCAGCTTCATGGTTCATTGTATATTGAAAATCCTGTCCATTCTAAAACAACGCAATATGTTGAAATTATCAAAGTAAAAAGAAAATCTGACCCCTACGCCCAAAACGAATTAAACTTATTTAAATTAAAACAGAACACTGCTACAGGAGTTCCTAAAGTTACTATAACAACATCTTCGGAATTGTCCTCTTAGTTCTTTATAGAGGCTAAATAAAAATATGGATTACCTCTTTCCAAGCCGTCAATTCTACGTGTATGTTAATTAATTGTTTTGTTCATTGTATATGTTTCGTCCCGATCAATCAGGTAATAAAAGCTTTGTCTCACTTTTCGGTATGTATCTCAATATAACATTAATTAGAGAAATGGTAATTTTTTATCAATAGGTAATATCCTGAAAAAAAATTATGATTTTGATTATTTATAAAAAAAACATTAAAAGTTTTTTTATCAAATTTCATGGCGATCCAAAATAAATTCACGAATTTTGCCGCTAGCTATATAGATACATGTAACAACCTTAAAAGGAGACAATTCTTAGGTTGAAAGTATCACAAAAAGTATGCAAACTGTGTGATTTGAATGTTGAAGATGAATTTCATTTCTTAAAGACAAGCTGTAAGTCAGTTTTTTGGAAATTTTTTAAATATAAATTAAAAAATTTCTTAATTTTTAAATATTTCAATTATATTATATTCATACTTTCCAAGATTACATGGCCATATCTTTTTCTCAAATCATACAAATAACTATAATCATACATACCCGTGGTCATAAATATGGAATATTGACATTTTTTGAGTCAAAAATTCAACTTTTGAGACTGGCATGCAAAAACTATGAGTCTGAATGCCAAAAATTTTTACTCAAAACTTGTTATTTTACTTCAAGTTACAAAATTGCCCGATTTAAGATTTTTGTCCAATGGCTAGTTTTATGAGTTCCGAAACCCACTTTTTGTGAAAAAATGCTAATTTCGTAGTCCGGATAGAATCCTTTAAAATGTTTTCATCATCCAATTTCATTATTTAACTATCCCTCAATATCATCCTGCAAGCATTTTCTGCCATTTACTTATAATAATTTTGCTTGACAAAGTCTAGCCATACCTATTTCTAATATAAGGTCGAAATTAAAATATTCAATGTTTATGAGCAAGAGTGTATGTATTTAGCTATCATTGATTTGTATTGATTATGCAGCTTAATTATCACTTGGCATCTTGATCGGTTTCAATAACACATCTTGTATCTTCTTCGGAATATACACATTATTTAAAGAAATCAAGAGTGAGAAAGACATGTACTGTTACGATGAAAAGATCAATGAACGTACCAGATCATTTGTCATTCACTTTAAACATTGTCGCGATTAAGCTGTACATGTTACACAAGCTAAAAGATCCAATCCCTCCCTCCATGTCATAATGTCAAGTTTTCTCTATTGAAATACAGTTCACATTAATTTTCTTTTCTAGCTGCCGGTATGGCCTTACCACAAAACAATTTGATGTCTTCAATAATGTCTACAACAACTGGAAATTACCACACCGGAAGTGTTTCAACGAATTCTGGTCAAGAAAGTCAATGTCTAGGTCAACTTCTGTGCATGTCTTCTTGTAAGAATTCGTACACATTAGGACCAGTTGGAAATGATGGCTGTCGTTCTTGTACATGTGAATCTGGTTCAGGTAAACAAAATAAAAGATCATTATTTTTTTATCAAACTAACAAGTCACAAAATCTTCCTTTATGATACATTTGAATGAACAAAGAATTATTTACATAGCAGATGAAAATTCAAATCATCAAATATTGCTGGTACCATTCTTTCATGATCATTGACAAATTGTTTTGAAAGATGGCCGATTTTCAGAATAGAGATTTCTCATTGCTTTACTTGAAAAGATCGCAACTGTTGTGGAGCGTCTCGGTGGTTTAATGCTAAGCGCGGGGTCTTCGAGGTCGGGTGTCCTTAAAATTTGTAATTGCTGCTTCTCTGCTTAGCACGCAATATTAACATGTTATTTTTGGTGTTGTATTTGTGATGCACGATTGATTCCTAGGTTCTGACTTGATTTATGCATGAAATATTATAGGAATTCACCTCTGGCATGAACTGTATATTTATTTCCCAAATAGACTAGCCCTTCGGCGCCAACGACTGAAAATCAAATGGTTTCTCCTTAGTATGCATTTGGCATCGACAGCCGGAATTATGGGGGACCTGTAGAAGTTTAAATTCTACTGTCATTTGGTGGGTTGTCTCATGGACAATCATGCCATATCTATTTTTATATTAATATTTTAAACACTTTCATGTCATCTGTCTCTTCTAACTTACTTTGCAAATGAAAATTGAAGTAGAAATCAGATTACTGGAGCATGACTTCCTTACCCTTCCGGAGCACCTGAACTCACCCTGGTTTTTGTTCGTGTTACTCCAGCTTTAATTTTCAGTGTAGTGTTGTGTGTTCTATGTATATGTCTTTCGTTTCATTTTATTGGCAATGGTCTGTCTGTCTTCCGACTTAACGCTTTCTGTCTGAACCTTTTGTATCTTCGAATTCCTTGTGTTATTTAATTAGCATTACTTGTATGAAAGAAAGATTATCAGTATCAATTATGCATGTTTTAAAGAAAGACGCTACATGTATTAATCTCAGAAATACGATATCCTCATGTGTTAATGCT
The DNA here is from genome assembly GCA_032357055.1 of Geukensia granosissima. Taxonomy (NCBI): domain Eukaryota; kingdom Metazoa; phylum Mollusca; class Bivalvia; order Mytilida; family Mytilidae; genus Geukensia; species Geukensia granosissima. Next base: position 13,385 of record JAULBM010120310.1, on the reverse strand, counting down.
GACGTTTATGTCGGTGAAAATCACGAATTCGTGACACACGTTTGCAAAGTATATGAGGTATAGGAAAGGTCAATTCTCCCAAACAATCTTGCGATGTACTAGTAAAGAACTTCCATACAGACGCGAAATGATTTCTTCAGTAAGTACTCGTCTAAAAGTTATCAAATAAATACAATTTTCTCATCTCTTCACAATGCAAGACGTGAAAAGTTGCTAATCATATGCTTCCGTCCTATATATTCATTAAATAGTTGCCACTGTACGGTAAGCAATATCCAATCAATCAACCAAGCAATCAATTAATCATAACTGTTGTGTGTACATCTTTTAGGTTACGGATATGGTGGAGGCAGTACTGGAGGAGGCGTGTCGGGTGGATATAGTGGTGGTTATTCAGGAGGTAGTGGAGGTGGCGGTTTTTCTGGTGGTAACACTGGTGGTGGTGGTGGTGGTGGCGCTGTTGTGACACACACAAATCAAGTTGCTACCAATCAAGTGGTTTATGTACAGCAGAAGGAATGTACTGCAATGAAATTATGCATGGAGACCTGTGAAACTGGGTACCAGTTAAGTGAAGTCGGATCTAATGGATGTCAAGACTGTTATTGCCCTCCAAAGAAAACATACGTCTATGGTATGTTGTACATATATGTTTGTTTTAAACTATTTTTCTTTGAAAATGGTGGAACAGTCAACATCATCATCACTGTGCCATACAAACATCGGTGCGTAGTCATATACAAACATCGGTGCATAGTCATATAAAAACATACAAACTTCGATTCTGTTTGTTTTTGTTATGGGTTAAATTGTTATTATTATATTATAAATAACTAGTAGAACTATGTGTGAAATATTTGAATACGTGAACAGTCATTCTATAACTGGCCGAACACGTGAACATCAGCCGTGTGCTTCTTGATTAACCGTTTATTCTGGTAAATCTCTTGTCGAAGATTAATGTATTCAAGTATTCATTTATGTCATATTATATAGCTTAATTTTCTAGTCGTGTATTTTTTGTTTAAGATTTTTAATAAAAACAAGATGTTAATTTGCTATTTTGTTTAGCATTATGCATCTATATAGTTGAAAGGTTTTCCAAGATAAAAAACCTTGATTTCATTTCGTTATAACAGAGGATATCAGCTTGCATGCGACCTCTTTCCTGGTTTTTAAATGTTCTTTCGTGTAACACGAATATTGGATATTTCATTTTGGTTTTGTAAATTTGTTTGGTATTATTTTCGTCACTACTTATATTTTTCGGTCGTCATCATGAGTACATTGACTTTAATATTTATTTCGTATATCTCCTCACTGTCGTAACTTAGAATCTGTTTCATATACCGGTGCAACAACCAGTGATTGTGCCTAATCATCGGCTTTGATTACCTGTAACCCACAACGGATGCAACCTGTAGAGCAGGAACTGTTTACACATCTGAGGAACCGATTTTGATCTTGTTTTCACAAACTTTAGATTTTGTGTAGTATTTTGTTTAATATTATCTTCTATTTATTCACTCTCGATAGTAAAAATTAAAAAAAAATAATTATCTCTGGTGGTGAAATTCGGTCACAGTCCGAAATCAGAATGAGAATTAATATTTCTCTCCATATAAGTGAATTTTTGTATCTTAAACATTATTATTTGTCCCATTTTGGTTTTTTTTTAAATTCTTTGTTTTATGCTGTTTATTCCGTATATTTTACAACATTAATGTTGTCACATGAATTACTACAAAGAAGGTTGAAATCATGGCGTCCTAAGATGTTGTGGTTGTAATCATGAATTGTTATGGACCTGTTCAATACGGTAGTTAAACAATAAGTTAACCTCTTCTAGGGTTGACGTTAACCCGGATTATGGTTAAAGAATTTCACAAAGGCCGTCGCGCCGTTGACAGGTGATGCTCATCCTGCCGGAGTCTCTGATCCTTCTCATGTTTTGTAAAGTAGTTCATGGAGTCTAAAACTTGGATAATTTCCGATTTATTCTTCAGTTAATTTCGAATTTATGTTGTCTCTTTGGATTATGCATAATTGATCTATCGCATGGGTATTATAAACCGGGCTTCATAGATGTGTTTTCTCTTTACCCTTAGAGGTCATTTTTGTTTAAATTACTAGTGGAAAAAAGGAATAAACGTTGCCACATTAAAAAGGTAGAAACAGTACATGTAAGATAAACTGTATATCAAAAGGTAAACTAAAATGCATGTTCAAATTTTCAACACAAATGCTTGTTAACTGTGGTTAAAACACGACTTTCTTATGAATAGAAACGTTCAAATTTTCAACCCAAATCCTTCTAACATATGGTTCAAACACGACATCACACGTACGATTTTATAAATAAATATTTACCTAATGCACAGGTTCTGTAATTTAATATTTTCCTTTTAAATAAGTTTATATATTAATCTTTTATTCTTAATTGAAAGACCAAATCTGCTCAACATTCATTTTGCTTTTTATATTTTCAATGGTGCTTATAGTCAAGCCAGAAGTACAAGTAATACAGCCGCAAAAACAGTACGTGTACACACACGTACAGACCTATAAACCTGTCGTGAACACATTTACCTGTACGAACACCCTAAACTGCGAATACGGATGCAATGTTGGATACAAATGTGGAAGTGATGGTTGTCCAATATGCGAATGCATTCACCCACAAGGTAAGTTTCTGTTTTCTTATACAAATTATAATAATACTCTAAAAAACCTACTTAGCTTTTTTAGCCGTACTAAAGGTGCATAATTTTCAGTTTTTTTTCCACAAAACTCTGTTTTTATCAGGGGCCTTGGTGGCCGAATGGTCAAGGTAGTTGATTAAAACGTTCCCGTACAAATCATTGTAGTCTATCGTGAGTTTGTGTCATACAAAAATGATAAAATTTTAAAATATCTTTCAATCACCTGCAATTCCCAGTTAAATGTTTTCCAATTACTTTATAGATTATGACATCAGAACACCAATTTATGAACTATATTTTGTTTAATTTAACAAAATTTAACAAACAAACTTGAATTAAACTACTTTTTAAGAACATAAATGTGATGCTCTAATGCGTCTTTCAGTCGTTTTTTTCAGTGGTTGGACTGCAAGTTACAGAAGTAATTACACCCCAGGCTGTACAGTGTACTAGTACCTTCTCTTGTCCCAGTAGTTGTCAGTTAGGGTACAAGTGTGGTCCAGATGGCTGTCCTACCTGTGAATGTCTTATTGCTGTTCAAACACAACTAGTTAACACAGGTAAATTACAAAAAATGTTTATTTTTTTAGAACTTCTTTCAGTATGGTTGAATCTTGGACTTTCTATAAAAATAGAAGGTGGCATGATTGTCCAGGAGACAGCCAAGCACCAAATGACAGTAGAAATTTAACAATGTTTTGGTTTTAGTGCTACTTATGAAAGGTTACTTTTTGAAATGTACATAAAGCATATTTAAATTTACCATATTAATTCAACATTGGTAAATTTTTATTTTTAACAAAAAAAAAAAAACCAATTATGCTACAAGATTAAAATGACACAGAAACCAAAGCGCTGTCAAAATGAAACTATACAGTTTTTTTTTTCAAACACTGATAATTAAAAGACGGATTTTTTGCGAAGTTATGTATTTCATTCACTTTTTTGTTGCTATGTGTTATAAACACGATTATTACCATATATGGAAAGAGGTCATAAAGGTTATATAATCCTTACGCCTCATTGATTTTCTTTGATCGAATTTTTTTCATCAGCCAAATGAACTTAAATTTCCTTAAACATTCTTGCAAAATATGTTAAATTTTTTGGAAATTTTTTCAATAAATTTATCAGGGGCCTTATTTTTGAAGGTGTCTTAGGACTTAGATGTATCCTAAGACCATATTTTAGGACATTTCTTAGTCCTTAGTGCAGTTTTCGAACATGTCTCAAATAAGGATTTATCCGAGAGTCATCCTAAAGTTAGGACGCCAATTTAGGTGTCTTAAGATAGTCTTAGGAATATCCTAACTTTAGGATCCAAATTTTTTAAACGAATATGATCCACCCCTCAAAAAACGACAAAATCATTAAACAGCTGTCATAAAATACTGAATCCTGTACAGCGGTCAAACGGGTAAGCCTCCTCTCCTGACCCCAAAATATAATGACCATTCGTACGTAAAGGTCTGCTGTTAATATAATATAGTGCAATAAGCTGTCTTCGTCTGGCGATATTTTGCCAACAACTTTTCCCTCTTTAAGGATTAAATCCGCCTGCCTTTCGTGATTCGCGTCTTGCTTAAGCTTGTTGTTTTTGACATTACTCGTATATGCGCTCATTTTTTTTAATAGTTCATCACACTTCTTTTGTGGTCAGTATTTTTTCTTACATTTCTTCTTCACCAGACTTTGGAACTGCATGTTGCAAAGTTAGATAGCTTAAAAAATTGCAATGTTTTTCTCTACTTCATCCAGTAATATTTAAGTTCTTTTAATACCCGTAAAATTTGGATGAAGTTTTCTACTATTGTTGATTTCAAACTAGACACACTAATGACAGTTTATATCTACTAAGTGACCTAAGATTGGACGATTTTTGCGTTTGAACACATTTGAGTATTATTTCTTACCATTAATTGCTTTGATCTTCGACCAGATAATTAATTTGCCAGTTTTCTCGTTTTAAAAACAATAAATTATTTTTAATACATTTTTATCAGTCAACACCTACATGTATCAAGCTTGCGTCACAACATGGATGATGACATTTATTGCTATTTAAATTAAGACATTTTTTTGGATACAGTTAGGATATTCTAGCTAGAAAAATCCTATGAGACCGTTAGTACGACATCTCAGACATGTCCAAAGAAAGTCCTAAGATTATCGTAAATCATCTTCTGAGATATATCTTAGGAAAGTTTCGAAAAAAAAAATGGCCGAAGATGATTAGAATTTGTCTAAAAAATAAATTAAACACTTTCTAATATATATAATTTTGGAAGCATTTTTAAAACAGTGTTGACTGATAAATGCAGGTATTAGTTTCTGTTTAGATGCACAAAAACTTGCTATTTTTGTAAAAAAAATACATGTGACAAAAATTTGATGATGTATACCAATAAGGTTTTAAAAAGATGCTAACTCTGTTCGTTTCAGAATGTGTAGATTGCGATGATATAGATCGATTTAGGCAGCACTATGTGCAACCAGCGAAACAATATGTCCAACCACAGAAACAATACGTAGTTGTTCAACCACAAAAGGAAACATGTCACGAGTGTGAAACCGTGCAACCCCAAATTGTTTACGAGAAACCCCAACCTCAGATTGTTTACGAGAAACCTAAACCTCAGATTGTATATGTCAAACCCCAAGTTGTTGAAAAACCAAAACCTCAGAACATTGTTTATGTAACTCAAACACAGACTGAAACTTGTCACGAATGTGAAACGGAAAAGCCTCAAATAGTGTACACTAAGCCAAAACCACAGCAAGTTGTATATGTCACTAGACCTAAGCCACAGCCCCAGAAAGTATACGTCCAAGTTGAACAAACCCAGACTTGCCATAACTGTGAAGAAAAACAGCCCCAACAAGGTGAGCTATGCGTGTATTTTGGTTAAGAATGCTGAATAAATGAAATCATAGCTGTCTCCTACAAAAAATGTTCACATTCCTAAAGCCTTTATAATGTTCTCCCAAAACATCAAAAATAATATTAAAAAACCCTTAGCACATTAGAAATTTATAACGAAATTTAGAAAAAGGCAAAAACTAAAAAAACATTGCATGTTCTGATAAAAAAGTGTTAAGCCTATATATATTTCCACAAAGGATTGGCATATGTTTAAGCTGATCGACTTATGTGATACCAGTGTGGCCCAAATATCGACTTGAAGCCATTTTTTTCTCCTTGTGTCTTTTAAATCATATATTAATTATATTCATTAACATATGTCGATATATATCGGTTGGAAACCATGTCTGCCATCGGGACGATAATGAGCTCGCCACATGAAAGGGAAAACCGCACCCGTTTGGAGTCTTGCAAGTCCTCATTTTTTACCATCTTCATAAAAGTATGATGTGGTCTTTTTGACATTTTCTCCTTATAATTGGATCAGATATGTAATAAGATATAGCAATGATATAAACGTATTGTATTTGATGTAAAGCTCACTATTATCTCATTTTTCTAACTAATGTAAAATGTTTTAGTTGTTGTTGGTCAGTATGTCACAAGCAGTGGTGGTGGATCATATTCTGGAGGTGGAGGTTCATATTCCGGAGGTGGAGGTTCATATTCTGGAGGTGGAGTTTCATATTCCGGCGGAGGCGGAGGAGGTGGTGTGATCATGAGCGGAGGTGGTGGAGGTTTCTCGGGAGGTCATTCAGGTGGAGCTGTTGGAGGAATGAATTCAGGTTTGTATATTTCAAGTTATTTGCCTTTCAATTCCCATTTGAAGTTTTGTCCCTATTAGAACACCAAAATCCTTTCAAATATTTAGTTTTTACGCTAATACGGAATCTTCATTTGCATTTAGAGGTTTTAAAAGAGGATCAAATACAATATAGTATACTGTGATTTAAAAAAATACTGTTCATCATCTTTTAGCCGAACATATACTCAAGATGAGTTATAACAGACTTCTTGGAGTCTCTGGTCTAAAAGTACTTTTACTGAATGAACGATTTCTCGTTATAAAAATAAAATTCTGTGCCGATTGAAAGAAACCATTATATGGCTCGTTAAACAAAAGTATAATTATTCGTTTATATATCTTTGTGGAAGCGAGGCGAAACCGAAGTGCGAGCCAAAAGGGGCATAGCAATTTTGGAAACAATAGAGAGATTACTTACACAATGCATGAGTAAATCCAAAGAAGTACTTATTCATGATGGCTTAACACATACCAGTTCTACAACCGTTTTATGAAGAACATCATTTACGTCATCTGCCTTTCAACTCCCCTCTGGAGTTTTTGTTCCATATTAGAAAACATAAGTCCTCACAGTAGCTATTAGATTAATACGTACAATACTGAATCTTCATTTGCATTAAGTGGTTTTAAAAAAGATCAATTACAATGTAGTATACTGTGATAAAAAATATTACTTTGAATTACATTTAAGCCTAACATATGCTCAATGTGAGCGAATACAGGCCTCAAAGAGGCTCTGATTTTAAAGTATTGTTACGGATTTAACGATTTCTAGTTTAGGGAAAAATTAGGTGCTATAAGTGACATTCAATGATTATCAAAAAGTCTTAATAAGTGAAGTAAATGACCTTAATTACGAAGACAAATTATATATTTAATGTAGGAACAAACTGTCCACCAATTCCACATGACTGTGAGCCATCATGCATCAAATACGACGAACCTCATTGTAGAAGATGTGAATGTGAACAACGTATGTATAATATATAATGTAAACTTGGGTTATTGCATGTTGAACAAAACAAGTATACATATGTAAAACAGATCTACAAAACAGAAATCACGAACTCCCGAAAAATGACTTTTTTCTCAATCTTAGGGTTTTGTATTTAATTTAATCTTAGTTGTTCCGTTTTTAATTACGTACACAGGTAAAAGTGCCAGGCATGAAATTCGTATGAAATTCTCCTATGACTTTTTGAGGAAAAGAACAGCGCATTAAACTCATATGAAAACATTACATAGTTTTTGTTTGAAAATTGCATTACTTGCGATGTCTGTATCAGATGTAGCTGTATTTATAGCACAACACATTCTCATGAAGATACTCTGGGATTAAGTTTTCGAACAAACTTAACATGTAAATCAGAAAAATATTATTTGCATTTATCTCAAAAAAGTGAATCAACACTCCTTTTGAATGTTCGATAACTTGCATGCGATTCGTGTGAAAATCATAATGTATTTCATTCAAAATTGATGTACATGATTTTCACATGAAAATGTTAATACGATTTTCCTATAAAAAATGCATCTAAAATTCATATGAATCAAGATATGCATGATTGCCAAATTTTAAAATCTAACACTTCCACCGAAAAAAAAACTGAATGTAGCTACCTGTTTCATTTAATACATCGGACGAACTAATAAAGTTAGCAGAAAATCTTCTTTAATGAGATTCTAATGTTTTATATTTTACTTTACTTTTTCAGCTTTTCCACAATATTCCGGACTGTTGCATGGAAAATAATACAAAAAGCACATTAAATTTAATAATTTGTGATCTTTGAACAGTTTTTTATTTATGTACGGTTTTTTTGTCCAGATAATTTGGGTTCTAACTGAAAGTAGAACGCAGCGGGAAAGCATTGTAGAGTATTAAAAACATCTTTAACTTACATTAGTCTTTTTTATCTCCTCTTGATCTCTTCTATAAGTCACAGCGGGCACTAGAATAAAAAAAAGCTGATTAACAAATGATTCTTCAAGGTCTATTAGCGATAACCATTTTGTTCTGTCTTCTGTAAAATGAATTTATTTGTTAGTATTAAGACATTTTAAAACTTTTATTTACACTGCAAGTTTTCTGGTTAATCAAACAACTCACAGTTGGATTTATGTGACCGAAAGTTATTAACAATAACTTGGTATTGACGATTTCTTCATCTTTATTATACATGTTATAAGCCAATCGTTTCTAGCTTAACAAACTTAGGGAAAATGGTGGTTTTGTTCATTTTATAGATGATTTAACCCAGGGATTTGTTTATAACACAACTGGATGTTTTATGAAATGCGATAAAGTGACAATTATCAGTTGTTATTTCATATCAGTTTTTATTTCTTGAATTTTATTGGTGCAAACACGGTCACATGTCATTTTGTATCTGGCAGTATTTACATTCATCAGTCTATAACGTGTTATTGCCGGGCATTAACAGTTATTGCCTTGCACTTCGTCATCAGTGTTATTACACATTACTTTGTAACTTAGTTTATAACTTCAAAGTTCTTCAATGAAATAAACATAATAGCAACTGATGAGGAGGACAATACCTGGATATATAGACTGCCCAAGGGCAAGGGTATGGACCTCAACATTGATATGGCCCTTGCCGAGTATGGACCTCAACATTGATATGGCCCTAGCTTACGGCTCGGGCCATATCAATGTTTCAGTCCATACCCTTGCCCTTGGGCAGTCTATATATCCAGGTATTGCCCTCCTCATCAATAACTATTATATAAATGTCTTTTTGAAAAAAAGGGAGACAACTGTATTACCTTGTTTTAATACATGTATAACATCCCAAAGTATGTGATCTGGTGGTGACATGACATAATGTTTGTTGCTTGCTTTATCCAATATCAAACCAGCATTAGTTCCAGCTGTTTACATGCAGTGATATTTTTATAGGTAACAAGTTCCATTGTGAGATTAATAATCCAAAACAATTTCACAACCACATAATATCTGAACAAGGTTTAAAATATTTAAACAGTTATGTTTAGACTTGTAAACAACTCAGGCTTTTACTGATACAATAAAAGCTTAAATTTTGAGAAAAAAATAACATTTCTTTAAGTTGAGGTAATGACCTTTAGCAAAAAAAAAATTGTGATTTTACTAAAGAGACATATTGTTACTGACAAACATTGCAGAATAAATAAGTATTCAATTATAATTGTTAAGTAAAACCTTACCTTTGGCATTTTCCTCAAGTTTGGCGATAATTTCAAACTGGTTACATTTCCCCTGAAAACCAAAATATAAATTTATTAATATACAGATGTAAAAACTAAAGGATCATTCCTCTCTATACATAATGGGTTGTTGTCATTTTCAAACCCTATCAAGTATTTGTAGTTTATTAACTGATTGGTGTTTTAAGCCTATACTCTATCCGGTTGTATCATTGGAAGAAGCTAGAGTACCTGGAGACTACTTCCAACCATTGGCAGGTAACTGACAAATCTTATCACATGTGCTGAATTGAATGTATCTTTTTTTGATGGTACAAAAACTAGGTGAAACCATACCATGTCCTTTAATTTTCAAAGATATTATGCACACACACATAAAATACAGAGGCTCCAAGGTGCTTGTATTGCTTGCCCTACAGCAACTGGAACCAATCTTTAGTTAAATGGTCCTAGATGTTCAGAACTTTCAGAAAAAAGATTTTAAAATGGATTTCACATAGGGTTCCATTGTTTGGTGTGGTGGGGGGCATCTTGTTTGGTCAGATAAAAGTTTGGAAGGGGACCAACAAAGGACCATTCCACAAAACTTAATAAATTGCACTACATCCAGTAGTTGGGATTATTTAATTCTGAGTGTGAGTTTAAAGTCATTATTTAATTCTATTAAATAGGTTCAATATAATATAAATATATAATAGATATATGTACAAACCTATCATCTCCCACTATAACCATTGGATAAACTGGATTGAACTCTATATGCGTCAACTTTGTCTTCTTTTTCTGTGCTACCATTTGTTCACATAGTGGTTCATACTTATTGACATGTAAGTCATATACAAATACCTATAAAACAGAATTACATGTATTGAAATTGTGTACTGGACAAAATTTCTTAAATCCTATACTGAATAATGTACAACGACATGATGTTAAGGATTTTTATATTCTATTAAGTTGTTCCAACTACATTATTTAACATCAATTTTAGTATCTTTTAAAATTCAGAGTAGGCTATTTTCTCAAAAGTGGTAAGGAACCAGGCTAGGACTTGGCAGATGCCACACTGTCCTTACAGGTTAAGTGTTATCAATTTATCAGGGATGTAGGACAAAGCCTCTCTTGAAGCTAAACAGATATATTTATATACTGAACTGCCTCTAAATAATTTTAATATAATTCTCCTTTTTAAGACTGCCTCCAGAGGTTGAAGATTTTTCATTTAACATAATAAAATATATTAGTAATTTAAAGGTTGCTGAGAACTGCAAATCCAAATGTTAAATCTAACTTTTTATTTCAACAAATCAACTCATTTGATTTATCTTACATGTTCAGCACATTCTAGGCTCTTTCCTATTACATGGGCTGAAGCAGTTTTTTAAGCTTTAAAAAAAGCGCAGACATAAATAAAAATGTTCTGAGTCTTTCTTTTCTTTTTTATTTGTGTTGTTTGTATATATATATATATATTGAATTCTTTATTTGTATTATTTTTTGACGTAAATATTTACTCTGTTTCTAGTATTGAGATACATACTTTTCCATCAGCCGTTACAGCAGCAAAAACTGTTGAGGAATATGGTGCCCATGCTACATCTCCAACAGAATTATTCAAATCAAAAGTAAATAAGGTTTTTCTGCAAAATAAAGTTAATATTTACTTACATGTGATTTATAGTACCCATGAATTTCAATGTTAACCAGGCTCTTAAACATATAATATTATGCATTGTCTTTCACAGACTTAATGTATGTTCTTTTGATAAATTGTAAAAAAAAAATTCATCATTGATGTCAGATAATAATGCAAATAATAGGCCTGCTTGCAGTGGAAAAAGGCATGAAATTTGACTGAATGGTCATGCAAATAAACCAAAGGAACATAAAATTAAATTTATATTGTCATAAATTGTTGTCAATATTTTCAATGGAGCTTGAAAGGTTTTCAAAGATCTTTTTTTTAAAAATAATTGAATTACAAGGAATGTTTTTGAAGCCAAAATGCAACATAAAGACTTTGAAAGAAATAAAACTGAAACTGACCAAATATAAAAACTGTGCCAGCCAGCATATATGCAATAATAAATTTAAAAATATCTTTTTATTGTCCCAAATATCTCTGAGACAAGAAATTAAATAACAATCTACACATAAAGTTGACTTACTTTGAATTTGCATCATTAGAAGTGTCAGATTTGTCTATACTGGTTTTACTGCTCATTTCCCAGATTTTCACTGTCCAATCAGCACTACAGGTTATATAAATATTAGGGTGGTATGGGTTCCAGCGTACTTTATATACAGCCATATTGTGTGCATCAATAGTATCAAGGAACTGACTGGTGTAAGCTTTGGAACACATGTGAAGCTTGCCTTCTTCAGTGCCAACCAAAAATAAGTAGTCATTCTTTTTGTGGAAATCAAATGCTGTTCCACAACCTAGGGAGAAATCGGTCAAAATATTCAAATTCATCAAACAAACTTATTTTCAGGCATAAATAAATATTATTTATGCTATAATAGTGACATAACTTTTTGTTTGATTACCCAGCAGTATGTCAGGTTTTGTGAGTCTTTATTCTATTATATTTATAAGTCTAGTACAAGGTAATTATATTATATTTGCAAGCTTTGAGTTTGAGAAATGAGAAGTATGATTGCCGCAGAAATCAAATTTATCAGTGTTTTAATACACTATTTCTATATATCTACTTAATTTATAAAAAAAATTTTATTAGTACTTCAATCATTACAAACAACATTATAGCATTAACAGTCTTGAAATTTTTAGGAGATCTATGTTCAGTGGTGCTTCACAAGCGCAGCATGATACAAACACATCTCATTGACATGGGAAATTTGTACAAAGATCACTTGTATGTGGTCACATTATTATGATGGGCACAGTATTGTGCTGTACACAGTATTATGATGGAACCAGTAATGCCCTGGACTCATTTAATCTGATGTGCACAGACATTTGTTCCGCCACTTTGGCAGTTTAAATCTCATTAAAAAAAAGCAAAATCCTGCAAATTGTGTTTTTGGCTATTTGATTCCAATAGAAACTAGAGAAAATCTGTTGACATACTACCGAAAACTCTCAATGGGACAAATAAAATGAAAAAAAAACATCAAAATTGAAGATTTCCCAAAAGGCATCATTTTGCAATATATTGGACCAAAATTATCTAAAAAATGTTAAGCAATAGAAAAAATAGGAAGAAATAAAATATAAAAATGATGTGAATCAGCCACTTTAACCTAATTTTCTAAAAAAAAAAACAGTAATAGATAGAGAAACTGACAGCTCTCAATGGGATGAATCAAATGAAAAAAAAACTACAAAATCAAATAAAAAATTCAACACCTGCAAACTTGCATTTTTAGCCCTTTGAACCTTTTATGTAAAAAACAATAAATTGATCACTTTCTAACAAGGAATCATGTAAAATCAACTCCAGTGGTCAAATCATCTGCTGTTCTTTATGTTTTATATGTTCATCCCTATTGGCAACACTTTGAACTAGCTTTTGCGAGCATTCGAAGTCTTGGGGTTTATTGAGTTAAGTGCACCAGTGGGGTGTTGGTATTAGTTTTTTTGTTTCATGTTTTGTCACTGATCCCACAGGTAAAAGGGGGAGGGTTGAACGCTCACAAACCGGTTGAACCCCGCCACATACTCATGTGCCTGTCCCAAGCCAGGAACCTGTAGCCCAGTGGTTGTTGTTGTTTTGTTAGTTAT
>JAULBM010120200.1:0-18688 GCA_032357055.1 Geukensia granosissima | reverse complement strand
ACAAAAGTCCCACATGTCAACATGGAAGTTATATAATATAAAGTCTCACAAACACATAACAAAAGTCCCACATGTCAACATGGAAGTTATATAATATAAAGTCTCACAAACACATAACAAAAGTCCCACATGTCAGCATGAAAGTTATATAATATAAAGTCTCACAAACACAGGACAAAAGTCTCACATGAATATAAAGTCTCACAGACTTCTTGGCGGCTGGGGCACGGGCCCCATTACTCTTTTCTATCGAAAGTGGTTGGTAGGTCTGCCTAAATATTGCTTTAACCTTTGAGATTGTTATCTTGCTAACAGTATAAAAGTTTTAGCTAAGAATTACTAATTGAGGGGGTCTATGAAGGATTGATGATACATGGGGATCACTTTATCTGTCCTCCTGCATCTTCCAACTTTTGCCCTATTTGCAACTGCTCGTAATTTCTTACTTTTGGATTATTTTCATTTTACCCAATTTTGCAATTATAAGTTTAGGCCAAAAAATATTTTCTGAAAAAGAAAATAGTGGTGCATATGTACAGTCTGTGAAAGTTTCATTAAATTCCATCAAGAGGTTTAGGAGGATTTGCATATAAGAGACACCTACCTCCCCCTCCCCCATAGTATTTTATGGGAAAAGCAAGTTTCATTAAATTCTGTCTTGTGGTTTAGAAGTAGTTGCAGATAATTTACAAAATGGTGACACTGAAGACGACAGAGTGATCCCTATTATCCGACGTTGCTACATAGGCAACACAATGAAAAGTCGGTAGAAATCTTTGGAAAGTCCTCCTTTTTCTTGATAACTCGTATACTATTTTACAAGTTTTAAAGAGCTGCCAGACAAGGTGAAATAGGCACAGGGAATGATGATAACTGAAATTAAAGGACAATGCAACTCAGATTTATTACACATGAAATTGGATAATGTGTTCCAGCCTGTCACACATAAAACACATTAAATTTACTTACTTCAAGAATTATAAATAAATAAATCTGAGTACTGAAAAGTCAAAAACCATAAAATGATGTAGAAGCCAGACCAAAGATGCCTACCCGAAATGTTCACTGAGTATTGCAAATATACTTTTGCTACACAATCTAATTTTTTTCTGAGAAATGGACCCAATTCTCTAAATTGACATTCTATCTACTTTACAAAAACAAACAAATAAATAAACAAACAAACCCTTTATTGTCAAATTACAGACTGGTTTAATCAAATATACAAATGTAAGAAAGTTATATCCAAAATAAATGTTGGAAAGGAGTAAATTTGAAATTTTCAGAAATATTTTTTTCAATGTCTCTTTTACTACAATATCTGGGTCAGATTAAATTAAATGACATAGTGCAAAAGTGATCTACATTTGTAATAATAAGTGTGGACCCTAAAAGACGTCTCGCCTGCCTGCACTTGGATAGTAAAGTTGATGTTAAGATCAAAAGGACAAGTTATAGAGTACCAGTTTTTATATATTGACCAAATATGCAGTAAAATTAACTTAAATGTCAAAAGTAAGAAAGTCACTGAACCAAGAAAATAATGTCAAGGTTACATGACAGGCAAGACAAAAAAGATTTACTTTCTATATTATAATGATCCACAGCAAAAGACCGAAACATCTCAGTAGATAATTTGTCCTATTATAGCATGTCTTTTCATGTGATTCTTGTTTTTTTTTTCAAAAAAACTGTCTGCAAATGAAAATAAAATGACAGAACATGTATTTTACAGCAAAATACCAAGATTTACATAGAAAACAAAGGGAATGCCATCTAAAATTTGTATTACTTTAATCCATGATAATGATTTGTTCTCTTTAACGCCCTTGGAGCAAGAAAATCTTTCAAAAAGAGGCTATAATAAATGCACACATTTTCAATTCTACCTTAAGAAAAGAATTATTTAGTGATATTCAACTATTTATTTATTCAAATATACATTTTAATGTATAATGCTTCTTCTCAAGTTGGTGTTATCGGTCTGGAGTTCACAAATTTTTTTTTCAAAACACATGACGTCTTTTATAAACTGACAGATCAGGTTTTATGCCATCTATGTCATACTCTGTTTACATGTAAACTATCATTAAAATCAAGTTAGAAATGACTTCACAGTAATTTTTGGACAAAAACATAGGAAAACGAATTGACAAATACTTTTGTGAAGTTTTCCCCTATACTGTAATAATCTATTGCAACTTACTGGCAACTTGGCAAAAAAATATGACAAAATTGGAGTTTAACTAAAGGCCTTTATCTGTGTCAATACATGACTCATTTGTATCCGTCAAAAATTAAGTTAAAAAAAATCTACAAGAAAATAGATTTGTTATATGGGTGAAATCAAGTGTAAAGTCCTGCAAATCCTTGATTACATCCATTTAACTAATAGAGTAGTCTCTCAATTATAAGACCCATCCCAATTAAGACCAACCTCTGAAAACACCATAGTAAACTACATTACCTTAGATAGTAAGACTTCCCTGACTAGATCAACATTTCTTTGCAATAGGGGTGGTCTTATCATGGAGGGACTACTGTTATTTCTTACATAAAACATTTTGAAGCAACATGGAAAACTATCTATACAAGTGTTGACACATGGACATGTCTTGCCTGGCATATTGGCTGAGAATATGTAAAGTCTTAGTCAAGAACACTGGTTCTTAAAAACAGGTGAAAGTCAACAATACCTGCCAGACTGAAAATTAGATCAAGCTCAAATGACACCTGCCAGACTGGCATGTATCCCTTCCTATGTTTCTACATACCATTGCCACTTACAGTATGTGGACATATATATTCGTCACCTGTGATTTTTCCCTATATAATTCATATAAAACTACCAATTTTCAAGAAAATATTATGAAGTCATTTCTTATCCGATTTTCATAAAAAAAATTTCATAAGCCAGAGAATTTTCAGCAGTTTTATGGTTTATTTCCACATAATTTTCTGCCTACCAGTTATTGAGAATTAGCGAGTTGGACAGGAATCTAAATATTGACGTCATAATTTTACTTACATATATAGGGCGAATGACGTCATAAATTCAACTTTTTGTTTACCTTGCTTATTCTTTAATACTACAAGATAGAAATTTGTATCTAAATAAACAATAAAACTCCTGGAAATTATCTGTTCAACCATGAATATTTCATGAAAATCTGATAAGAAATGGCTTCACAATTTTGTGAAAAATGTAGTTTTATATGAAATACATGTATACAGGGAAAAAAACACAGGTGATGAATATATATGTCCACATACTGTACATTAACCAGTAAATGCACTTAATTTTCAAGATAAAATGATTTAACTGACCAGAAATTGTTTCTTTTTTTCATAAATTTACTACTTCTGCACTAGTTAGAATAGCAACTGTATGTGGTGTAAAAATTCTATGCTAACAAAAAGTATGCAATTAAGTGAAATTTACTTTACTTATCAGGCAGGTATATACATAAAAGTTGTTATTTTGCATAATTAAAAAAAAACATTTAGACTCAAGGTCCCTTACCTTCAGCATTTGGAAAAAATCAAATACAATTTTCATGTATAATGAAACACAATTTATTTAATCAATACATACATGATATAAAGGAAATACAGCCAGATTACCTTTTTTACTATCAAAATAAAAAGATTTAAAGGTAAAGAAATCATAACAACTATTTGCAAACCATATATTTTTGTTCATAGCAATCAACATCGATGTTTGATCTGCAAAATCAATTATCGGATCAGGGATCTATTACTGACCGATTAATAGATGTTTCCGATTATCGGTGCACCACGACTATCTAATAGAAATGTGTTTATTTCTGCATTGATTTGATTAATCACTTAGGAAAGAAACTGATGAAACTAGGTTTATAACTTTCAAATATAAAAAATTTAAAAATATTTAAAGACAAACAACTTTCAGAGATTTTCATTATCATGAAATATTAAAAATGGGGTATTTCACAAACGCATGTCAACGGCATGTTGACCAGTGATTGTTTGAAAAAATCTTTGTCTGTAGTAAGATGAAAATCCTTAAAATAACAAGAAACTGGTTTTCCTTAATTTTTCACAAATTCATCCATCTTACATGATAATACTTACACACTGTTTAGAAAAAAATTGAGCTGTAAAAATTCAATGCTTACACAGGATTTGTGCTAGTATGCAATTAAGATGAATGTACTGTGCTTCTAAAGCCTGTATATACATTAAAGTTGTATAAATGCATAATTAAATGGAGGTGCTCAGCAAGAGCAGCATGATACGAGCGCAATATGTTGAAAAGTGAATGTTATGAAGGACTTTTCTGTAGTATTCGGCATGACACAGTAATGTTTATGGCAAGTGTAATATTCTTGTAATTTGCTCGACACAATATTTAACTAAAAGCATATCTTTTGCAAGTTTGACTCAAATTGTCTTGAAACTGTAAGAGATGCAAAAAATTTGTTGACATATTACTGAAACTCTCTTTGATAGGAATTAATTAATCCAATGAAAAAAATCTCATGAAAATCACATCCAAAAATAGAAATTCCTCAAGGGTCAAAAATGACATTATTTGCCTCCCTTGGCCCCTTGTATCTCAAAAATTGTAAGAGATGCAAAAAATGTTTGGAAATCCTTTTGTTACATATTTCACAAGGAATACAACTGAATAAATGTGGATACAGAAATATGTCTTGCCTGTGGACTTTGATTGAAAAACATGCAGCAATCATTAAGAGAAAATCAAAAACTATAACATTAACAAAATAAAACCAAACATTCACTGAACCATCATAGAATAACTATAAAGATTCCTGCTAAACTGCTTAACACCAAATTATCAAAGTCAGTGGACCATGACTGAAGGGACAGGAGTTAATAATCTCCATGGAAATGAGATGCAACATTTCTTATGCACTTGCATACCAAATATCATTTACCTACCCATGTAGTTCTTAATAAACTGATAAAAATAAAAATCTTTTGTTTATCACTTCTTTGAAGATTTGTTTATAATGGAAACTTTTTTAACCAGTGTATGCCAATATGGATTGCCAAGTTTTCCCCCATTCTTTTTGCTTTTCGCAATTGCTTAAAGACAATCCTGTTTTGAGGGACATTTTGTAAATAGGTAGATGAATTGGTGTTGAATCTCCAGGAGATTTAAATCTTCTTGATTAACTTAACAATAGGAACTGTTCCAGAGGAAAATTCTGTCACTACTGATTAAAACAGAAAATTCATGCAACTTGATTAGATAACAAAAGGATTTTTTTGAAGTTTTATCCAGGTGTATGAGTTTTCAGTTTTAATCAATGCTGAGAGAATTTTCCTCTAAATCAGTTCCCGTTGTTAAACTTATCAAGAAGATTTATATCTCTTGGAGACGGACACAGTCACCGACGGTATTCCAATAGTTCTTTATTTCGTAAAGGCGAACTTAAAAGGGGGGAGGTAGACCCTCCCCATAAAATCAACTCCACACCTAGGGATCATTATGTTAAAACATCAAAAAAATCAGACCACCATAACAAAAGATGAGTTGTGGAAACCTTTGTGTCCACAGTCAGATGACACTGACAACATTGCCAAAACATTATTAGACTCAAGGATCCCTACCTTCTGCATTGGGGAAAAAAATACAATTTAAAAAATTTTCACACAAATCTCGGTAATGTTACCAGTATTATCAATTGAAACTCATGAAGATCTGCACACCTATTACTTCTTCGAAGATTTGTTCATATTGGAAATTTTTTTCACTATGGTATGCCAATATCGATTGCCTATTTTTCCCCCATTCTTTTTGCTTTTTGCTATTGCTTTCAGACAATCCTGTTTTGAGGGACATGTCTTCGTGCGCAAGTTCTCCTTGAAAAATTTCTTGACTTCATTTATTTCTTCTGCACTCCAACGCACTCTCTTGACTTTTTTCTTCTTTTCCTGTTCCTCTTCATCACTTTCGCTGTCATCCCCATTATCGCTCAAAGCGGACAAATCATCTATTTCCGGATCTTTTTCTTTTGCTATTTCATCAATATTAAATTCTTTCCATTGTTCCCCTTCATCATCTTCTCCATTCTGTATATTTCCCTTTAATATATCTAATAAAAAGAATTTAAAATACATATTCATGTATCCTATATTAAACCCATTTTTATAATTGTAGGCCTCTTTGAACCCTTAAAATTTGTTGCATTTTCCTAGTAACAGGGCATGTCAATAGATTTGATGAAACATGTAGTTTTCAAGATATAAGGGGTCAAAAATCTGATTTTGACAAACGTTTTGAATATGGATGAGTAATTCTATTACTAGGAAAATGCAATAAATTTTAAGGGTTCAAAGAGGCCTACAATTATAAAACTGGACTCTGAACTAGAGGCTCATGTGAACCCACAGCACTCATCTGAATTAATTTAGCCCAATGAACATTAAGACACTGTATGCATGAGGAAATGTTTAAGAAATTTTTCAATTCTTGCTGGTTTTTGTCAAGTTTCTATTCAATTACTTCAAATTGGTTTCCAAGGAAAAGATTTTTGTGATTTTTTGTGTCAAAAAGCAAGGCATGGCAATCTGAACTTTGTCATCTTTGGCAGAGGTATCATCAATAAGGTTCACTCTAGTTTAAACTTAAAATTACTTGAAAATTGGTCAGTGGGTAATTTATGGTTAACTTGTTGTATGAAAAAAAAAAAAAAATCTGTTTTTTTGTGCTACTGGACATGTTTTTTTCACTACATTTAATGTTTTTTTTGCTAAATGTAAGACATAGAATCATATAATCACATATGTGTTAAATTGTTGACTATAGGCATATTGATTGTATGAATTCATAATGTGATTCAGTCGACATTTTTACATGGAAATGAAGCTACAAAAAGAGGTATGCCATTTTCAAATCATGACTAGACTGAAATGCATCTGCAGTTGAAATTTTATTTAGTGAAAAAAATATGCTCACCTTCTAACTGAACATCGTCTAAACTTTTATCTTTTAATACGCCTGTTAAGTTCAAATCTTGAATTAGCATGAGTTTTGTGATTTTCACTCTCTCAATAAATCCTGATCTCTGTCTGTAATGGTTCAGGTGAACACTCTTACTGTGACCCAAATGGTCACAGGTCCACTGAATCTGAGAATCATTAAGATTCAATACCTAAAAAAGACAATTAAATCCTTCCAATTGTAGCATATGATCAAAACATGACACTCACCCAAAATGCTCCTTTAGACACACTCAACCTGAATCCTTCGTAGTGTGATGTGTGTCATATTACAGGAGCACAATTTTTTTGCAGTAGTATATAATAAAGAAATGCAATTGTTGCTTACAACAGCTTATCCCCATTAATTCCATTTTAAGCTTCAGATAAAAATTTAAGTCAAGATGAAAAATTTCTTAATTCAATAATGATTACTATCACATAACTATCCACTGACAAACTATCATCTAATGACCTGTTATTGATGAGATATTGATTGTACCAAAATAAATGTGGACACAGGATATGTGTCGCGCCTGTTGGGAAATCATTGCTTTAATATGCACATTGATCTACAACACCAGCCATTATCAAGAAATCTAAGGCGTTCACAATGAGAATTTGATTGCATTGATTACATGTCAAATATTAAGTAGTTAGAACCATTAGAGGTGGGGCCATGAACTGAGCGTGGAATCTAGATGTACTCATATAGGCACAACTCATTACCAAATATCAGATAAACATAGAACCACGCAGAAGACGCATGAAAATTATGCCGTTTTTTTTTTAATTACAATTTTGTCGTGATAACAAAAAATATTTACCATTATCGTCAAACGCCAAAAACTTACCATTAACGTTAATTGGGCGATTTTTTTACCGTTAAACGTCAGAAGGGTACCCCCATTCCCATCCTCTTATGACCTGGACTTGCTGAGATATGGACCTTACCAAATCACTTAATCTAAGTCATTTTTGTGGAAAACATGGGTCAAGGGGACCTCATTTATGTACGGATGTTGGTTACTACTAAAGCTGTATCCACTGACCAACTATCATCATCTTGTGACCTGGACTTGCTGAGATATGAACCTTGCCTGAAAACTTAAATAAGTCATTGATGCAGAAAATATAGGTCAAGGTGACCTAATTTGGGTACAGATGTTATTACCCTAGCTGTATCCAGTGACAAACTATCATCCTCCTATGACCTTTACTTGCTGAGATATGTACCTTACTCAAAAACTGAAAAAGTCATTGATGTGAAAAATATAGGTTAAGGTGACCCAATTTGGGTATGGATGTGGGTTACTACCCAAGCTGTTTCCAGTGACCATCTATCGTCCTCCTATGACCTGTGATTTCCCAGATATTGACTTCCATTATTTAAACACACCTTAACTCCCTTGAGCTTGTGCTTGAGGATTGTGCTAAATGAATCTGAACTTTATAACATTTGTCTTTCCTAATTCAAAACAATACTTGTCCTATCCATTTGCTTTTACTTACATGTACATTCTGAGGATTCCAATTGTTGTCAAACTTTTATATAATTTTTTTATTTCTATTTGCCTTGATCTTGCTCAATTAATTTTCATTCTTAGTATTCTTAATACCCCTCTGTAGTTCATTTCGATATTGTAAGTTTACCAACCTGTGAGAGAGTTGCAGTATATTTCCGTAAGGTAACACTCGTAATCTGCTGTGGACTTTGAAGATCACATTTGTTGGAAATATATTTCAATGCATCAAATGATCTGCTGCTGTTATTGCCTGAAATGGGATAAAGGAACATAGACTCATGTTAGGCTGCATTACTCACTGACATAAATAAAGCCGTCGGGAAATGTTAGCTCTCTATGAACCCCTAAACCCCTCCCCTCCTCACAAAAAGTTTGTATAAATAATCATGTACCATAAACGACTTCTGCCAATTATTTGCAATTTATTGATGATCTTAAGATTTAGTTTCCCCAATGAAGCATGCATGCTACAAATACCATCAGAGACAATGTCAATAGCACAACTTCAGTTGTTTTC
Organism: Geukensia granosissima; assembly: GCA_032357055.1. Taxonomy (NCBI): domain Eukaryota; kingdom Metazoa; phylum Mollusca; class Bivalvia; order Mytilida; family Mytilidae; genus Geukensia; species Geukensia granosissima. The sequence goes on along the minus strand of JAULBM010120200.1, from coordinate 9,655 downwards.
GTTACAGATGAATTCTCTGTATTACAGGCCTTGACAAACGACAAGCTACCATTACTTGAACAGGTACTATTTAATATTCGAAACCACACAATAGTGCTGCAGTGGATCCCTTCTCACTGTGGAGTCTATGGAAATGAACAAGCTGACATTCTTGCAAAACAAGGGGCTGGACAACAAAAGGAAGAAAACCCAGTGTGCCTTGCAGAGATGAAAACCATTATCAAATCTCTGTATAGAAAACCGAAACTACAAGACAGTTACCGACATCTGTCGAAACCTGAACAAACTGTCATATTCAGACTGAGAACAGGACACAATAGACTTAACAAACATCTGAACAGAGTGATGAAAGTAGTATCATCCCCAATGTGTCCCTGTGATGAGGCAGAACAAGATACAACACACATTCTACAGCTGCAAGAACCATCAGGCATTGAGACTGAAGATATGGCCAATACAAACAACCATCCAGGAAAAGCTATATGGAACAGTGGAAGACTTACAGAAGACCACCAGATTCGTAGAGGAAGCCGATATCCAAGTGTAAAGGCGAACTACAAGAAGAGAAGAAGGGGCCTTTTACAGCTTGCTTTATGGAATGGGTTTTGCCTATCATTGAAGATCGTGTGATGACCTGTAGAAGTTCAATTGTTCGTTGCTTTAAATTAAGTGGATGGCTGTCTCATTGACAATAATACCACATCTCCTATTTTTATATTGTCAGAAAAAACTTTTTAGCAATTTTCATTGCACAATTTGGGTTGAAAACAATGGCCACAGTTGGGAAACAAAAAAATATTTTCACAAGGGAAGTATACTATCCAAATATATTTGTACATATTTATGTCAAATATAAAATTGTTTCTTACATGGGGCAGCGAGCATACTTTTCCAATAAAAAAAAATTGATATAAAAGCTGTCTGAAACCTTCGGTAGCTTACTGACATACTAATGTTTAAAATGTGAAACTGATGTTTATTTTTATTTAGTAGACAGTTTTAAAAAAACTATTATTTTACAAATACATCTTTCAGCTTGCATCGGGTTATTATTTTAAGTGATAATTTAAGACAAACATAGGTCTTAAAACCCCCTGTTCTATATTCTTCCCTCTTTGAAAAATAAATAACCTACCCTGGGTTGGAAAAAGCCATTTCCTGTCAGTAAAACCGGCCTTTTCCCTTATTTCGGCATCTGACAAAAAATCTAATAATCTTACAGTATCCAATGGAATGATAACAGGTACTGGTCTTCCTCTCTAAAATGATGAAATTGTATAATAAAATACAAGATAAAATATAAATCCTGTGGTATAAAAATATCTCCAAAACAAAACATTTTTCAGAAGCCAATCAGCAATATGATTTACCCATAAAAGCCATATTTGTAGTCAAAATTATTTCTTATCTAGTTTGATTCCATTTTTCCAAGCAGTTTCAGAGGAAAAGATTTTTAAACATTTTCTTGTAGGGTTCTATGCAAATGGAAATATGTACCTTTCGAATTTTATATCTCAGCCCTTAGTGAACATGTTTGTTGTCTGGTCATGAGGGAATGGATAAGCTTTACAAAGAATCTTAAATAGATGGTTTCTGTAAAAGTTTTGTTTCGTTTTATCCTAGTCGATTCAAAGATGATTAAAATGTGAAAAGTTTACGGACAACGGATGCCAAGTGGTAGAAAGAGCTCATATGACCTTATTAGGCCATAATGCTTTTAGTAATATAAAGTTGAATTATTATAACAGATAATTATCAAATGAAATAAAATCATTTACAATTCATTTAAAAAACAGATTCTAATATGACGTTCTTCTGTAGCTTTGTCAACAAACCTATGTTAAAATTTCCAACAAATTATGGGGTACACTTGTTTGACGTCACAATTGAACAGTTTTTTCATCGATATGGAAAATGAACTCACAGAGAACTGGTTAGAACCTTCAGTTGTTGAAAGATAAAAATGTAGAAATCAGGCTGTTCATGGGTTTTGGGGTATTATATCTAGCATTTCCTAGTTTTTGACATTTTAAAAACTCGTGTTTTTGTTGACCACTAAGTGTACTGAAGAACCTTAATCTCTCCATAAAACTGCTTCAATCTTTTTCATTTCCTTTTGAATGTTAATTAGCATGTTTTTTAATTATATTTTGTTAATCTGTAAGCCATATTGTTTTCTTCTCTCTCTCTATTTTCATTGCTTGATAAATACTTACTGACTTATACCATATCACATCATTTATTGTCACTTGTGGAAATTAGATGGTGGTAATTCCTCAATTTTTCACATTGAATCTTTATAAATTTAAGCTTTTAATTAATTTTCATTGGTTTCACAAACTGAGTGAGAGATAAAAAAAATATAAGTTACCTTGCCACGCACAGACATCAATTCATGGGATTTCAGCAGATGCTTCTCCAACTCGCTAAGGTTTTGGGTTAATGTTGAATCTAAAGAAGAAAGATCAGACCTTCTTCCTACATACTGCTTTATCCTGAAAAAATCAATATGTACAATGGTTATTATCAAACATGAAAAAAGTATAAAGGTCACAACAGAGATTTAACCGGGCGTGTGGTATCTACTGGAATATTCTTGACAAAACTTTGTGTTTCAACAGATCTGTTAGATCGACAGTATTTAGATATTGAAATTTGATATCTTTGTACTTTATCAATTGATCGAGTCCTTTATTTAGTTTCTCTGCAGCTTTATATGAAGCATTCGAAAAAGAGGCCCAGAAATGACATAATTTGAAGTAAACATTAACTAATTACCCAATTAATCAACACTTTAAACAAGCTGATCACGATATTTGTTTATGTTCACTATTAAAGTTATAGTTGCAACGGAAAATATTGTGATGACAAGTTAAAAAAGCAATTTCTTATGCTGAAAAACAAAAAAAGAAACAACAGAAAAACAAAAATACACAAAAATTCCATACTGCCCATTCTTCATTTTTGAAAATCCAATATCATAATGAGTCACAATTATAAGCTATTTCAGCATTTCTTACAATGGACAGCTGCGCTAATTGCGCATGATACGACCGCAGCATGTTGAATATAGAATATATATAAAAAAAGGTTATATAAAAGGGTGTGTGGACTTTTAACTTCTTATAATTACACGATTGAACGGTTTGTCCAATGGAAAAAGTTTGTATAACCCACCATTTTAGTAGTTTTAACCCTTAACAGCTTGTAAATGGTAAGAGTTACAAAATCAGCAGATATACCAATTAAAGCTTATGTCAAGAGGAATCCAATGATACAAATCCCATAAAAATCTAATGAAAAATAAAAAATTAACAAATTTGTAAAAATGCAATTTTTGCCCCTTTGACCCCTTATAGCTAAAAAACAGTAAGAGTTGCGTCAAATCCGTTGACATATTACTGAAAGCTTACATCAAGAGGAATCCAAAGAAACAAACCCCATGAAAATCCGATGAAAAACAAAAATTTTGGGTACCTTGTAGATTCCAATTTTGGCCCCGTTTGGCTCCTAAAAGCTCGTAACTGGTATCACTAAATAAAAATCTGACTTCTGAGCGCCATGATTATTTTTCATAAGGAGTCCATTAAAAAAAAAGGCCATTAAAATCGGACAAAAAATTAAAAAAAAAAAAATTGAGATTTGCCCCTTTTGGGCCCCATTTATCTTGAAAATGGAAAATGTTGGCATACTACCAATTGGGAATTTACTAAAGAGCAATATGAAAGAAACTCCATCCAAATCTGATTAATAATAAACATTTCTGCAGCCAAATATGTGAAAGCACCCAATTTGGCCCTTTTTGGTCCTTTTTAAACTGAGGTGCTTCGCAAGCGCAGCATGATACGACTGCAGCAAGTCGACAGCAGAACAGTGTAGAAAGGAAGAGTAGCAGCACTGGCTTGACACATTATGTTTTTGACACAGTAAGATGATTGACACAATAATGTGTTTGACACAATAATTTGATTGACACAGTTATTGAGAGGAATCCAACAAAAAAAATCTGAAAAATGAGATTTTTTATGTAAAATGGCGTTTTGGCCCCTTTGGGCCCTTTTATCTCGAAAATGGTAAGAGATAGAAAAAAATCCGCTGTATGCATTTTTTAAGCTCTCATTGAGAGGAATCCAATGAAAAAAATCCCATCAAAATTGGATAAAAAATGAAAATTTTATGAGACCCTCAAAATGGCGTTTTGGCCCCTTTTATCTCGAAAACAGTAAGAGATAGAAAAAATCCGCTGTGGACATTTTTAAAGCTCTCATTGAGAGGAATATAATAAAAAAAATCCCATCAAAATCGGATAGAAAATAAAAGTTTTATGTACCCCCCAAAATTACCTTTTTGGCCCCTTCAGCCCCTTTTATCTCGAAAACGATTGAAAATATGAAAAAATGCTCAGGGCAACTTTTAATGCATTTTTCACAAGGAATCAGTTGCAAAAAACCCCATCAAAATCCGATGAAAAATAAAAAAGTTTTAAAATTTAGGGCGTGGCCATTTTTGTACCCCTCACAACTCCAAAACGGTAATAGAAAGAGACATACGGGTTTGTGATTTAAAATTTATTCCAAGGAATTCATAAAAAGAAACCCCATCAAAATCGGATGAAAAATGATTAAAATACAAAATTTTTTGAGAAAAACCCCATTTGGCCCCTCCCCCCAAAACGATAGGGGCTGGAACTTAAAAAATCAATCACACACCATAACTCATACTCAGGATCATTATGTTAAAATTTCATTTGGATCGGTCCACCAGAGTAAAAGAAAAGTTGCGGAAACCTATGTGTCTACAGACAGAAGACGCCGACTCCGACGACATTGCCATAACATAATACGACTGCAAATTTTTTGCGGTCGTATTAAATCGGGCGGGGTCACAATACCCAAAATCAATCCAAACCTTCTTTTTGTGCCAAGGAACATTGTGTTAAAATTTCATAAAGTTTGGTCAACTGGAACTTAAGTTATTGCAAGGAAAAGAAGTGTCTACAGACGCGGACGCCGACGACGCGGACACGGCCAGTATCATACCATTATACGACCTCAAAATTTTTTTTTGCGGTCGTATAAAAATGGCAATATTTGGTCAATTTTAAGTTTTTGGAAAAATACCTCAAACAACGTAGACCAACAGGAAATTCAAGTTAAACACTGATCTTCACCTAACCTATAAGATGGTAAAAAATTGTGCTGATCTACATTGGCGGGCATATTTGAATTAACAAATAAAGCGGTTAAAATAGCACTGTTTGATCAATTTTATGCAAAAAAGGGATATTTGGTGCCATTTATAACGTTAGGTTGATGTCAACGTATACATTATTATCAAATAATGGGATGTAATGTCAAATGATTATTTTACATCATCTTGAGACATGTTTTGTAAACATGTTAATTTTGTGGGCTAAAACGTCTATGGACTTACCATAGCTTATCCTTTGAAGTTAAACCGACAATTACGAGAATATTAATACTGTCTAGAATGTAATATTGCCAATATCCATTTTTTGGTCGGTTTTCATTGGCTGACTGTACTTGTTAATTATTTTTTTTGGTTCTTGGTTGGATGAACCAGTTTAGTGTATGAACAGTCAGGGAATAATCAAAATCAATTCCATTTTGAAAACCAAAATTTGTTACATTTCAAGTAAAGGAGAAGGTACACTTTGGGGTCTTTTCGATCCTGTAAATAGGCCAGAAAATCGACTTGTCAACAAAGATCATTGAATTATAATTTTATATTACCAATATATAGGACGTAAGAAATATACACATATTTAACAGTTTTGATGACGTATTCGCGATGATGACGTCATCAAATCTTGTGTAAATTGTGAAAAACCTAGATTTGATCGAAATTTGACTAAATTTCAGATACATTTTGGGTGCGCTAATATAGAGCGCAGCCGTCGCCCCATTATTGCACGTGCTGTACTAATCCATTTGAGGTAACATTACAAAATTATACTGTTTTGTTGAAGTACATTGTATTATTAGTCCAATCTGTGATTTTTAAGGCTTTTGGAGATTCTTTTATTTTAGGGCCATTTTCACCCAAAAACGTACCGTCTCCTTTCAGTCTTGAAATTATCTACCTTGATTGATAATTTGGAAATTATTTCTAATTTTTTAAGTCAAAATTTTAATCTATTTTCACTTACGTTATGTGATCAATTTCTCCCGATCTTCTCTTATTAAACAACAATAACCTTGTCTGTGCCAGTCTGACAGTGTTCCTGAAGTTGTCTGTTTTATAGTCTGAAATGTCGATTTTTTTCACTTCATCTGTTATAAATATAGTCAGCTTTTTGATATCCTCTGGTGCTGGAATCTGTACTTCTTTAACTAAGGACCTGTTGAGCAACACTGCCCTTGCCAGTCGTGTAACGCTTTCGTTCCAATGGATCTTGATCTGTCTTTGGAAAATATCACACCTGTCAGCTCCAATGCCTCCACCCTTCTCTTGAATAAATGACCACTTCATATCCAACATTCTGACTAAATCATATTTAAGTTTTATAGCATTTGAAGGTGATTTGAGGTCCTCAATGTCATCCATGTATGGAAAAGTACACATAATAGAGGCTTTTGTGACTTTTTCAAAGTGCATAGGATCTAGAAAATCCCACATAAAGTAATTTTGGGTTGTATTTTCTGAAACCTCCTCTTCGTCTACATGCTCTAAGGATAAATTAGCGTTCTGCTCACATAAGGCTGTCTTTTCCTTAATTGATCCATTTACATCTGTACTAGATTCTTCAGAATGTACAATCAAGCTTCGAAGATTAATCAAAAGTCTTGACATGAGTCGCATGTGTTGCGATGCAAAATATTTCCGTTTTGGATTTCCAACACTTCTCTTATACCACGATTCTCCTAGGCTTACAATGAGTTTATCTTTTTTGGCCAAATCGGTTATTTTGTCTCTTGTCATAATAGAATAAACTTCTTTCTGGAATTTGGATGTCGAGTCAATTCCATAGCGCCCACTTATTATATCCGACTTTAGCTGTAGAACCTTTTTACTAGGTTTTTTAGCAATCTCGGTCGTAGTAAATGACTTGCACTTTTTTTGATGTCTTTGCAGCGTTTTAACATTCAGCCATTCCAAACAGTTGGGACATGGTCCATAATCTGATGACATAAACGCTTCCTTGGGTCTTCGAGCAAGAATAAGTTCTCCTTTTCCTTCCTTTAATACCTCTTGATTGTGTTTATTGTTACCTTTTTTCTTGATTAGGTCAAACCTTGTTTTATCGTCTTTTTCCTTAGCAGCTGCCACTTCAGATTCACCTATATGTTTATTCATTAAATGCACTGGCAAATGTAAAAATAAATTGTTACAATATAGACAAGCCTGTTTCGAATTGTATACACGATCATGTTTCTTTTTTGGCTGACTACTATCTGTTTTACTTTTCAAAACTCTTTTAATATATATTTTAGGATTGTCTGACGATTTTAAAATATCTCTTTCCTCTTTATCTGTCTCTTCATTCTCTATGTCCTCATTTCCTTTGTCTTCATTCTCTATGTCCTCATTCTCTATGTCTTCATTCTCTTTGTCTTCATTCCCTAATATTCTCTCAGGTGACAATAGCACTGCAAAACAACAGAATAACTATAAAGCTCTTCTATCTTTAATAGTGCTTTTGAGCATTAAGCATCGATACCATTTGTTGCTTAATAATATACATAATACATATTGACAGCAAATTTTTGTCCCAAATGCACAGACGGACAGACAGACGGACAGGCCAAAAACAATATGTCTCCCCACCAAAGTGGGGGGAGACATAATGACCCTGGCGGCCATGTTGAATTTCCGATCGGCACCAATTTCAAAAATCTGATAAAAGACCATCTGTTTAACATTTCTGCCAAGTTTGGTTGAAATCTGTTCAGTGGTTTAAGAGAAGAAGATGAAAATGTGAAAAGTTAACAGACAACGACGCCGACGACGACGACAGATGCAAAGTGATGACAAAAGCTCACATGGCCCTTTGGTCCAGGTTAGCTAAAAACTATGTCAGCTGATCAGCTGATGGCAGATATCTTGGTTGGTTGGTGGGTGGGGTCATGGATATATTTCTGAAAGGGGACAAACTAAGGACCATTAATTTGGTCCCACACAGCCAAGAAGTTTCAGAGGAGTTTTTTAAACATTTTACCCCATAAGTCCTATGTTAAAGCTATGTCCGCTGATGGATGCCATATTGGTTGGCAGGCCAGGACATTGGATACATTACTCAAGGACCATTCCACCAAAGTTTGGTCCGCACTGCCTCAGCAGCTTCAGAAGATTTTCACATACCCTCATATGCTGGTTGAGTTATTGTCCCTTCAAATTTTTCTCTTTTAAGCAAATGCTGCAATTTTGGTTGGGGCAGGGTTGTTGGATAAATTCTAAAAGAGGACTATACCCAGGGATCATTTCACTAAAGTTTGGTCTCAATGGGCCAAACAGATTCAGAGGAGAAGTTTTTTGAACATTTCCCCATAAGGTTCTATGTTAAAACTATATTGCCTGATGGCAGCCATCTTGGTTCGTTCACAGGATCATTTAACATTTATTCTGAATTGTCACAGAATAGAAGTTCCTTCATAACAAATGTTCCAAAAGGAAGAAATATTCCATAACATAAATTCTCCTGGAAGAAATATTACAAGATTTGTTCCTGACACAATAAAGGATATAGAATATTTGTTCCAAAAGGAACAGACATTATGCCATTGTTTATAACAAAGTTTCCAGTGGAACTTCTGTTAGGTGGAACAAATATACGTTGACATTGGGACTACATAAGGACCATTCCTACAAAGTTTGGTTCCAATTGGCCAAGCAGTTTCAGATTTTTAATGACTTTTTTTCTAAATTTTCTTTTTCTATTTCTTGCCACGGTGGCAATTTTGGTTGAAGGGCGAGTCATCAGATGCAATTCTGAAAAATCCATTCCACCAAAACTTGGTTAAAATTGGCTCAATGGTTTCACAAGAGTTGACAAAATGTGAAAAGCTAATGACACAGACAACTATGACGACAGACACTCAGTAGTAGTAATAGCTCACACGACCTTTAGTCAGGTGAGGTAAAGATGTGAAAAATTTAGTACACACCTCTGGCTTTCTTCATAACAGACTTTTTCATCCTTTTGACCTCCTCAGAGAAATCTGAACCATCAGATGAGGATGAAAGTACTGCAAAATGATTCAAAGTTAAGTGTATGCTATAACCTATCTTATTCAATCAATCAGTATGAGATGTTTCAGTATGATAATGTATTTACGGTTATATTCTCTCAAAGTATTAACAGTTTGTTCTCGATTGTTACTTTAATTTTTACACTCTAACAGAAAGTGTCCGGTGTTTTCAACTTTTCCATAGATACAAAATTTAGAGGCTGTTAATTTTTTCGAAAAAAAAAATGTACTGCAGTTCAACCTGAGTCTGGCACGAACAACCTGACCTTTCCATGAACCTGAACTTCAGAATTTTTTTGTTATTAGAATTCAATTAGGGTCCAAAGTTAAACTTAGTTCAGGTGTAGCGGCCATCTTGGTTGGCGGGTTGGGTCATCGGATACAATTCTGAAAGAGGTTCACCTAAAGACCATTTCAAGAAAGTTTGGTTCCAATTGAGCAAGTAG
>JAULBM010119981.1:0-18691 GCA_032357055.1 Geukensia granosissima | reverse complement strand
ACCAACCTGCATGATGGTAGGCCACACAGTATGTGAGGAAACGAGTCGGACGAAAAACTTAACCAAAGTCAATGATGAATGAAATGTGGGTCAAAATGACCTAATCATGTGGGATGCTGACAGACTCCCCAAGACGCATCTGCAAACCAAGTCTGATGCTTCACAGTCATGTTTTACCACAACTAATGTCGGACATCAAACTAAACTGAAATCATTCAACCATGAAATATAGGTCATGTGACTTCAGTTTTTGGTGTGGTGAAAGTTCATGATCTCATGCATCTGCATATTAAGTAATATGAATGTAGGTATTTTAATTTCAAAGACCTGGCTGTGGACGCGGACACGGACGCAGACTAGGACGCCGATGGTACTCCAATAGTCCCCTCTACTTCATAGAGGCGAACTAATATTGGAAGCTCATATATGGCTTGTCGATAAAATGTAATAGAACTTGAAAACAAAGGAATGACTTTTGCCTACTCTTCATAAATTTTTAATTTAAGGCAAAACATGAATTTTATAAGACAGATTTAGGTCCAAGAAAAATAAATCCTTCATTTTTGATTTTTTGTGTATTTTGACAGTTTTGAAAAAAATATATGGAAATTATAGACTTGCATCCGCTCTTTGTTTTCCGAACCAAACACAATCAATTCTATAATATAAAAAAAATCTTTAAAATAGATATTACAGGTTTAGGGCAACATTTCATTACCAAAAAGAAAAAAAACTATATTTCCCGAAAGATTATTGCTTTTACTACAATTATCGTCATATTTTACTTTTTTGAAACATATCACAAATAGCACGAAAGCTTGGGACAAAACTTCTACCTTTCCTTGTCCTTTTTAACCTCGTCTAAGTTTGCCTTTTCACAACATATACCACCATTTCTATTATAAAAAAATGGAAAGAGGACACAAAGAGAAACAGAAAGGTGGGCAAGTGTGGATTGTACAAAAAGAGCCTGAATGTAAATTCGAATACAAAACTATATGTGTAGATACAAACAAAACGCAAAAAAATTCAGGCAATAAAGCAATTGAAGATTAACTATTAAAACTTTGTTTTAATTGATTCTGTCTGTTGCACCTGGTTATTATATTTTTTTGGTCAGTGTACTGAAAGAGATTTTAAAATTTATTTTATTAAATTATCCATATAGAAACACGGATGGAAGTTGTTAATGTATGAAGGAGGACCTGCTATTATGGAAGGGAGTGCTATTGCTCATGGTATCAGTCATGATGATGTGACAAACAAGGCCATTGCTTTCAACAGAGATCCACATATATCACAGGTTGTAAGCAATGGTATGGTATAAAATTGTTACCAGTGATCCACAGAACTCATCGCCAGGTAACAATTTGTTATCAAAACTCATTCTATCGTTTAATTTGATTCCTCGTGCACTCAGTTGGATAGAACGTCTACTAAATACATGTAAATTTAAATATACTCAAATCTAGTACCATTTAAGTGGTCTTGGATACCTCATAGCGGTTCAACCAAATATTATTTTTCGTTGCCTAAAGCATCCTATTGATAAAAAAAGTCATTTTTTACATAAAAGGATGCATTTCATTTTTGCCAATTTGGAAAAAACCCCATATTTCTTTAGCACATTTTTTTTTATTTCATTTGCGCCAAAATTATTTTTTTCATTTGCATTTTCATCCGGAAATGGTGTAAGCAAAAAATATTTTTCAAATGAACTTGTGATGTTCGCCACAAAGCTTAAAATGAACGAAAAGTAAGGTTTGATATATCTTTAAGGTGTATTGTTCAACTATTTTTCTTCTGCTGGAACACCATCTATATATGGAAGCTGGGGGATGATCGAATACACAGGACAGGACCTGGCAACAGAACCGAAGTATACATCTACACATAGTTATATTACTCGTCATTACCATAACCCAGTAGATATACAATGTAGCTTTCTTGAAGCGTCCAGTATTGGATATGGGTGTTTCTTACAGAAAAATGGAGGACTCCACTGGCGATGTGGATTGACAGACAATCATGGAGTGGCATGGTCGGTAGGTTAGGTACTTATGACAATCACGGAGAGACATGGTCGGTTGGTTAGGTATTTATGACAATCACGGAGTGACATGGTCGGTAGGTTAGGTATTTATGACAATCACGGAGTGACATGGTCGGTAGGTTAGGTATTTATGACAATCACGGAGTGAAATGGTCGGTAGGTTAGGTACATTTGTTTTTATGATATGAATGTGTAAAGACAATCACGGAGTGACATGGTCGGTAGTTAGGTATTTATGACAATCACGGCGTGACATGCTCGGTAGGTTAGGTATTTATGATATGAATGTGTAAAGACAATCACGGAGTGACATGGTCGGTAGGTTAGGTATTTATGACAATCACGGAGTGACATGGTCGGTAGGTTAGATATTTATGATATGAATGCGTAAAGACAATCACGGATTGACATGGTCGGTAGGTTAGGTATTTATGATATGAATGTCTAATATTAAAAATTTGATAATTTGAAAAAATAACACCTTCAAACAAGAAGGTACACTTACCTATAATTTCACAATCGAACTAGTTAGATAAAAACTATGTGTGTGAACTAACTGCGTCCCTGTCTATTTTTCAATAGATTTTTTTATAACAAATATTCTTAATTCAGCTCGAATAGTAAGAAAAATTTACTCATCTCATATTAAAAGGAGTCTAGTTGTAGTTTTTGTTTTGATGTTTCACTATTGGTCGTTAAGCATGTTAAAAGTAAATGATCGATTACTTTTAAACATGCTACTTTATATGTGCATTTTACAGGTTACTTTATGATGTGGATCTTTGTCCTTTGTTAAAAGTCGGAAATTAACTTAAAGATGTAAATTATTTACAATTAAGATTTTAATCGATGGAAAGCACACTAAAATAAAAATATATTATTATACCATTACGTGATAACAACAGTACTCGTACCGCAAATCAAATTCTACTGTATAATTTTTAGCAAAATGAACGATTTAAATGATTCAATGAGTAAACGTTATTAACTATTCCAGCTCTCCATGCACCGTTTGTCTAATCTTACATTTCATCCATGTATTTAAATTTTTTTTCAAATTGGGTTTTCTTTGTTCTTTTGACGACTATCAACATTGGAATACAATTTTTCGTCTTAGTATTGTGTAGTCTACAGAATAAAGGTTTAAAGGGTCCAGATAAGTGTGCTGCAATTTGAAGATCTGTTAAAAGGTCTAGCTAACTGAACCGCTGACTTTAGTAGGTTTTGTTTTATTCTTTATCTTGTTCTTAATGTGGAAGACCTGGGTTGAAGGATAAAACGCTTCAGTAGTATGGTTATAGCGTTACATCAAGTTCCCAGGAACTGCTTGCCCTTTCGCAGCAACTGAGTTCACCCACGGTTTTTTGGTAGGAATGCATTATTCGAAGTTGCATGTGATTTTAGTTTTTTTTTTGGTTTCATCTGTACAGGATGGGTCATGTTTGTCTTGTTCGAGTTTTTGCCGACTTAGTCTGGCCTTTCTGCTTTCTTTCGTTCTTCATTAAGCATCCAAATGGAACTAAGAATTACTATGAATGCTAAAAGCTGATTATGAAAACGCTGACACAAACATACCAGAAATTAATAACAGTTATGTCTTTTTACCTTGGTCAACGGTACCTCTTAACTACTCTTCATGTTTATTTTTGTTCTCACCAAATTTACAAGATTATAGATAAGAACATCAACAGCAAATTGCAAATAATTGTGACACTTAAACAAGAGCATTTTCGGTAAGCGATTTGGTAGTAATGTATTGAGTTTGCAAAATATAGAGAAGGGGAGTCTAAGGACCTTGTTTAAATCGATTAAAATATCAAATGACGGTTGTCACTTGCAAAGCAGATGCTGCTGCTTACTCTTCCAGATCCCCTGTACTTACCCCGTTTTCAAAGAGTTCATCAATCGGATCACGTTCGGCTATTTCCGACTATCCTCGTAAACGAAGCATCGGAACAAAGTGGTATGAGTATGGCCCGGTTTTCGAGCAAATGTGATGCGGTCAGATGCGGATATCCATGTGCATGAGTTCTTAATACTCAGCCGTAGATCTTCTAGTGTGGTTGGAAAACAAAGTAAAATGAATTTGAAATTTTGATTTCAGCAACACTTTAAACTTTAATTCTTTGTTTTAAACTACAATCATTGCAATCTGAAATGACTGAATATTATATGTCACAATAAGATATCTGACGTCATCAGACGAGAGCGGGCGTACACATCCGGGATGACTGTTAAAGCAATTTTTGTAGATTCTGTGAGCTTTACATTTGAACAAAACTAAACAAATGGTCGTCTTCTGCAATCGTCGCATTTCTTTTCTTCTTTTTGCATTAAAAATGACTGATTTAATTTTTCGGGGGTAATCAATATGGTCGCGATAATGGCTACTACTTCTGTCAGAGGCGATTTTACCCGATTTTATGACGGAAATAGCCCACGTGATCAGATTAAGAGTTGATTTAACTCAAGATTTTCTGTGTAGTTATGTTCGTAATTAGTTTCGTTCTGAAGTTCGACAAGGTCTGTCAGTGTTCTGACTAAACGATTACCGGCCGCCCTTTTGGTGCTTTAGAATTATTTCATCAACATTTTGGACAAAACCAAGGTCCAATCGCTTAATCCTATAACAATCATTTTATTGATGTGAATAAATATATGATTGCGAGATGGCATGACGGTTCAAACTTAACACATCAAAATTAATGTTTAAATATGAACACTTTTTTACTTTTGACATAAGTATTTCCCAGATGTTGGTAATATTGGAGATACCTTAGTAATGGATGGATACAACCACAATACAAACACCTTGTATGTTAGATCCGTTGACAAAATTGGTATCAGCAAATACCATTCCATTGATGCACGTGGAAGATCAAATACATGGAAATCGTAAGAGCATTAAAAATAATTTTACAAATATGTCAATTTTAAAAAGGGAGAGCATCTTTTTTTCTAATTTTTGAAATTTAAATCATTGGAAGTCTTAAATGTAAAACATCTATAAAAGTATGTTTTGTCTGCAAATGATGGGATTCTTTGTAATTGATAAGGTATCGACTCTTTATTTTCGTTTTTGAAAAGGCAACAAAGAAAAAAAATAAATCCGTGAAATACTTCAAAAATGATTAATGTTAACTTCTTTAGCTTGCCTGGCTCAAGGCTATGGAAGAATTTGCCATCACCTTATGTCTGTGGTCCTCGTTAATTAGTTTATGGAACTCATCATCTTTTAACATTTTTGACAATTTGTTGCTGTTAATCCTTGTTTCTGACTGGCAAAATATTTCAAACAGCAATTCAGAAAGACATCAATCAAACGAACCACAACTTTTACGCAGAATTCTCAGGAAGTACCATATTATGTTCCTTCATATTGTTCCGATTGCAAAACAAGCATGGCGGCCCATGGAAATTTCTATTTTCAATTGATTAGTATATAAGGTAAAAAAAAATTTTAAAAACTTCTTGGTTAGGTCCTTTTTAAAGATTTTCATCCTCGTTAATTGTTCAAATGGAACTCACATAAAGCCGACACGAACAACTGTTTATGGTTGGCTGACTTTTAACACTATCTTCTCTCCATAAAATAAAGTGAGTAATTATAGGAAACTTTTCAGGGAGGTCAAAATATCATATTAACATACTATTTAATCGGGCATTAAACATTGTCGGCGTTGTGAGTAATTAGCAAATTTTCAAACAGGAAGTCTCTTGAAATCAATGATCGAGCTGGTTGAAACAAAACTGAAAATTCACTCTTTTCTCATTTTGTTCCTTATGAATGTCAAACATGACAGTGTACAAAAATGTTTATTGTGATTTGACTGGTACTAGTATTAGGGAAAACTGTTATTGATCAAAGTTTACCCAAACAAAGCATGATATATTAACATGAGATTTTATTCTAATTTACATTGTTAACAATTTTTTCGATTCCCATCATTACAGTGTGTTTGCTTTCTCCACTAGTGGAGCAGGAGTTGCTTACCCTTCCGGAGCACCTGAACTCACCCTGGTTTTTGTAGGGTTCGAATTACTCCAGCTTTAGTTTTTAGTGTAGTGTTGTGTGTTCTGTGTTTGTCTTTCGTTTCATTTAAATTGACATGGTCTTGTCTGATTTCCGACTTAACGATTTCTGTCTCTCCCTTTGGTATCTTCGAATTCCTTTTACAGCCTTTTTTGCATGAAATATAAACATAAGATTTTATTCTTATTTACTTTGTTAACAATATTTTCGACACCCGTCATTACAGCCCTTTTAGCCTTGTTTGAAAATGTCATGTACACATCTGAAAATCTATGTGTGGTATGTGTGTTTCCTATACTCTTACGTAGAACAATCAATTTTAGAGAAACTTGCTCTTTCATGAAAATTATAAAAACAGTAAGGTGTTCCAATAATGAAAGTCTTTATTTGCATAAAATAGTCTTTAATATATCATGTCTAATATAACAGACTAAATGACATCGACTACTACAGATCCCTGTCATCCAGAATGGTTATCAGGAGATTACCATACAAAGTCTATCATAACCTTAATACACAAGCTAGATGTCCCTGAAAGGATACTGTTAAAACGTCAATTAAAGAAATAAATGATTTCATGAGTATTTCTAAATCATGCATCATTGTTCTGTTCAGGGATTTTCAGAACTTAAAAAGCAATATTAATACCTAACGTGGGTGTATTATAATTGAACCAGATGCGGTATCTTTTGATACATTATCTATCAATTCTTAAAAGATTTTGTTTTGACTGCAGACGGATTTCCATTGCACGAAATGACTTTGTCGTGTTTGTTGCACGACGTGTAGTGTTTGGTGTGCCACTAGTGGAGCAGGAGTTGCTTACCCTTCCGGAGCACCTGAACTCACCTTTTTCGTAGGCTTCTTGTTACTCTGTCTTTATTTTTCAGTGTAGTGTTGTGTGCTCTATGTGTGTCTTTCGTTTCATTTTGTTGGCAATGGTCTTGTGTGTCTTCCGACTTAACGATTTCTGTCCTTCGAATTCCTTTTGCACCAAACATTCATTTTTCATCTCTACAGATGTTCCCATTAGAACAATGTAGTATCTGTTATTAAATTGCTTTTATTCTTTCTTCATAAGAAGCGTCTTTCTTTCCTTTATTTTACCACTCGAGGGGAATGTTGAAAGTTAAAAAAAAATAATGATATAGATCGCTATTGTTTTTAAAATTTGAATGTCTTCACCTCATCTCCCCTGTTCCCTTTCTCCGCCGTCTGTTTCCCAATTTCTCTGAAATGACTTATTCATGACCTGAGTATCACAGTATCCACTTTATATTTTAGATCGTAACGAAATTTTCTGAGGTTGAATAAAAACGATCAAATAATTTTTGATGTCAAAATCTAATGGATCGTTTAAAGAATAAACTAATAAGTTTTTTTTTTTTTTTTTTTTTTTTTTTTTTTTTGTTTTTTTTTTTTATTGAAATCGATTGTTTAACATGAAAAATTTTTTAAAAAATCATCTGGTTTTTATCGAGTGTAAATCGTAGTTAATATAACACGTATTGCCTTAGCAATTTTCTTGGGAAATACGACGAGTTTTGAAGTCCTCAGACAGATTTTCCGACTAAATCATATGACAAAAAACACGCGCTTTTCAAAACTTTATCTGAGATATTCTAAAATTTAAAATTTGACGAAAACATTTAAAAAACTTCTTGTTGCTTTCATACCCGAAATGTCATTCATAAAACGAAAATGAACACGTCCATCATGTTTTGTCTAGTAAGTTGACTCCTAATTTGCATATAGATGTTGACCTATAGTAATAGAAAAAAACCAATGTTTTCTTACAGAATAAAGGACAAGGTACAATAAGGGTCGTTTTTGGCCCCCATTTCATATAGCTTTATATTTTTCATATTAAAAGTTAAGGTATAGTAGCCCTCCAAAATGAATAATTTTTCTTGTTTCTGATAATCTTTGGTTGCCTAGCAACGGATTTTAAATATACCATAATACTTGGGGAAAACCCTTCTTTATCTCGGATATTGGCTGATATCATGGATTACGTCCTGATATCAGAATACATGACAATTTCCTGAACTGATAACTGGATTTTGTAAAGAACATTTACAAAAGAGAATTCACTTCTTGAAAACCAGGTTTTTCGCATAGCAACCGTTCATTTTCATGGCAACGGAAACAAGCCATCATTGATTTCATGTTGCCTATTAATTTTTATTGAATGTTTATAATCGATGTATTTAATCACATAGGTTAATAATATAATCTTAGATTTATTTTTTTTAACTTTTTATAGGAATGAGATATGTTCATGATGTTCCTTGATTACCCCAAAAATAACATAGCAACCATTAATTATCATAGTAACAAACAATAATCGTGATATATTTCGACATGTTCTAAAATTGAATAAACTTGTGGTGTAGTTTTATGATATCACTGTCTTAGGGATACAATTTCATTTTTGAAAACCTAACCTATTAACATTAGCATAGCATAGCAACCACGAGTATATTTTGTCAATAATGATTATATCTAATTATATGCTGACGACGTTTTTTTTATTCGGATTAGATACCACCTGGACCTTTAAATTTTTCCATATGATTTTGTGTATAGCAATACATGTATTATATGCATTTTACAGTTTGAATATTATCCCCGAGGACGGCCGGGGTGTTGTTATTAAGAAAACATCGTCATCGATGGTTAAAATTAATGCTGGAGTTCCACAGGGACCTCTTCTGTTTATCATTTATGTAAATGATGTAGCTGAAAGGCTAATGTCATTGTGTAGACTTTTCCGGATGATTCGAGTCATGATAAATTGCAAGTTAAGTCTGTGATAGATCATGACTTGAGGAAACTGGATGAATGGTCAAGAAAACGGTTAATGTGTTTTAACCCAAATAAGACTGAGATTATGGTATTCTCTAAAACAAGCGTTCCTTATCTGGGTTTTTTATTAAACGGACAAGCTATTCCAATTATGTCTTTGCATAAACATTTGGGGGTCACACTGAGTCGTGACGGTAAATGGAATATTCATGGTGAAAATATAGCAACAAGTGTGTTTAAACACTAACATGCTTCATAAACTGAAATTTAAATTCTCTAGGAATAACTTAGAAAAATTATATTTGGTTAACACCAGACCTTTATTTGAATATGCATGTGAGGTCTGGAATAATCGTAGGGTAGTAAATACTAGAACACTAGAGCAGATGCAGCTTGAAACGGCCAGGATTATAACAGGTTTACCATCATTCACAAAATTTGAAAATGTGTATAAAGAAATATGATGAGAATCATTAGCAGGTAAAATACAAATGAGAAAACTACAATTATTTTATAATATACCGAACCATTCTGAACCCGAATACCTTTATAAATTAATTCCCCCGAATATACAGAGCACAACTATATATCCTCAGCGAAATGGGAACGATATTATTGTTCCTTTTTGCAGGTTATCGTTGATTAGCGAATCATATATTCCTTCAATAATTAAATAATAGAATAATTTAGATCCCGCAATCCGCGGAGCTTATTCTCTGTCAAATTTTAAATATGAATTAAATAAGTTAAATGCACCTGATAACCCTATACCTAAATATTATCCTTATGGCCCAAGAAAGCTAAACAAAATACTGACGCAAATTAGATGCTGTGCATCGTTTTTGAATGCCGATTTATATAAATTTAATATCATAGCTAATCCGTATTGTCATTGTGATGCTCGTATGATTTTTCTTTGAATGTTCTTCTTATAGCAAATTTGGACAAGAATTATTTATTAATCACAGCTGGTTTCCCGATGCCTGTACTGTTGATCTTAACTTAATGACCCGGGAGAGTAATGGATTATCAACTGAACAAAATAAAGCAATCATCCAATTAGTTTATGAATATATAAAAATGTCTAAAAGATTCCTAATTTTTAATCAATACTTCACGAGGTTTCCACACATAGCATTATTCAACATCATTCAGCATTTCTCTACCACTTCTTTCTTTCTTTCTCTCTATTTTTCTCTGTTTCATTTAGATATACTTGATTATATATATATATATATAATATATATATATAATACCGTAGAAGCATGCTCAGAATCATTATTATTGTTTTATACGTTTTACCGGAGAGGACTTCATAAGTATGGCTTTACTTGTGTCTTATCCATTTTGTATATAAGCAAATAAAATATGTTTAAACTAAACTAAATCAATTATATTTTATGATTTCCTCATTCCACAACAAACTCTTGGTAAGATTGAAATTGAAGTTAAAAAAAAACACATATTATATACATGTATAAAACCAAATATATATTATAATACATACAAGAACATATACACGAGATCAGTTAGAAATAAACTTGTCTAACATGTAGCACCATGTAAAAACAACCCTGAACAACCTTACATATATCTGGCCGAAAAGGGGTTAAAAACCCCATAAGGTTTCAAAACAGAAACCTACCCCATAGAGGCCACCAGGGCAACTGGCAAAATCAAGAGACAATCTAAAAGAAAATAAAACCAAGAGTAAACTAATTAAAATAATAATATGAAATATTATGTGGTATAAAAACATATCTTACAAAAAGTACTTTTGCTTTAAGTGAATATCTTAAGATAATAAAATACAATCATTTACTGCACCTAACCGGCCCAAGCAGGACAGGTGCCGACAAATATTAGCTCAAAAACATCAAAATTGTGAAGATCAAAATTCACAAGGTAAAACATAAACAAAATACATCATCCATCTAGTCAATATACACAAAAAAAAACTATTCAAAACAATATGCTATTAAAACAGTAAATATGATTTGACCGGCCGAAGCAGGTGCAAATCAATCACAAAAAACAAAAGTTGATTTCACTAAAACCTTAATTACATTTACTGTCAAAAAGGATGACAAATAAGTTCCCGGCCAAAGCAGGAAACCAATCTATGCTGCATGTTAAGCAACAGGTTAGCACATTTTAAGGAATCTGCTGTCAAAACTTGAATAACCGGCCCAAGCAGGGTATTAATAACTAAGTTATGAATTATTGGAACGAATGTATTTGTGGCATGCATTGGAATTCCAACGCCCTAACAAACGAATCTGAGCATCTGACAAACCTTTCTCTGCTGCAAAAGATGCAGCTCCTATCCGGAAACTATGACCCTTATATCGGGATGTATCTAAACCACTCAGAGATAAACATTTTTGCAAAACCCTATCAAAGACAGATCAAAACAGTGGTTTACAGTCTTATAAACAAAATAACTGACCAGAATTCTTGTGCCTATGGTGTAAAAATTCGGTAAGTGCTTTCACAGCAGATAACTTTGTTACACCGTGAGAAAATGAAACAACTTTTGGCGGTCCTGAATAATGATGTTAAAAGAATCGATAGGAAACATGAACCTGCTGCACACCTTCTGAATTATATGTGAAAGAAATGTCATCTAATTGTAGAACCTACACTTCCTAGCGAATGCAGAGAAAGCGAACAAAAATAAGGACCTGAAAAGACAATGCTCATAGTGGTCATTTGCTGCAACAACAACAGAATCAATTATTTTATCTAAAACTGTAATTGTAATCGGAAGTCTTAGATCAAATGAAGGCGTTATACGCTGAATTCCATTAACTAATTTTTGTACAAAAAAATGATTGAGTTGGGTCAGGGAAGTTTAACATCTTGTGTACATAGCCAATGGCTGACAGATATATTGAAAGTTGCATATTTTTGGTGAAATAAATAGGAAACAAATAAAGAAATAAAAGAGATGGTTATAGGTGGAGATAATGATTTGCTTAACATATTCATTGTAAAATTATCAAATTGGTCCCAAGCTCGTCTATACGTTGTTCGAATGGAAGGGGCAATTGCTGCATTCATCGGTGTATCAATGAGTTCAACAAGTTCCAT
The DNA here is from genome assembly GCA_032357055.1 of Geukensia granosissima. NCBI lineage: Eukaryota > Metazoa > Mollusca > Bivalvia > Mytilida > Mytilidae > Geukensia > Geukensia granosissima. Next base: position 6,704 of record JAULBM010119981.1, on the reverse strand, counting down.
GGGAGAAACCTCTCTGGTATTATGCAAGCAATCTTCTGAGCCTGAGGTGCAAGTTTCCGAAACTCTTCTACCTGTTACCGAGAAAGAAGATCAGCCATCAGGTTTTGTTTGCCTGCTATGTGTTGACACCTGAAAAGAATGTTATTTCGCAAACACCTCAATACTAAATGCCGCTCCATAGCCATGACCTCATTATCTTTACTACTCTGTTTATTTATCACACTGACTAAAGCCTCATTGTCTGTAAAAAACAAAATTGAGTGGTTTCTCCATAAATATTTCTCTAAAGTCATTATATTCTTTTCCCTCCAATCATCTGGAAAGCTCCCAAAAACCACTGTTGGCCATAAACAGCCCCAAAATCTTTGACTTCGCTGCATCTGTGTACAAGTTTAGAGTCTTGTTTGAAATAATTTTTTTTTTCAATGAACATAGATGTGCCGTTGAAATTTTCTAAATTTTTGTCACAGTAAAGTAACGTGTCTCCTAATAGGTCAGGGTAATAACATATTTTTTCTTGTCCTACTAAATTGTCAAAAATGTTTGATGTCTGGTACCGCTGTTGTTATCCAACGAATGATTTCTTTTTCGCTAATTTTGACTCATTGCCTAATCTTATAAATATTTGATACAAATCCCATTTAGATTTGAAGCCATCATGGTAGGAGAATGGCATTTAGCTTTATCTGAGGAAGGGAAGTTTGACCTTCCAGAAAACCTGACAACACTTCAGTCTGTTTTCAAAAGATGTCGATGTTGTCCAATCGACGATTTTCGTTAGGCCTTTTTTTACTCCTTTATTCTATAATTTTTTAATTTCTTCAATAGAGGTTATACTTTCCGAGCATGTTTAAATTAATAACACTTGTAAAAAATGGTTTTAAATGTATTCTGAACTAGAGGTAATTTATTGATTGGTTGTCTTGCTTAATGTCCAACACCAATATCAAATCGGTATTTAGAACGCAATCAGGTAAAATTATCACAATTAAATATACCAGAGGGGAGGTATAACTGCTCATAAAAAATTTAAGGTAGACTGTATATATGCAAGGCCAAAATTAAGTACATTCACAAACTTAAAGAATTTAGATTGTAAAGGTTAGTGTGTTTTTGAAGGTTTGACAATCTCAACACATATCAATGGCTTATGAATTTTGTATCAATAGAAATGTGCAGGCAATACCTTTAACATCGGTCTATTATATGTATGATTTCTCTCCTACATCACGAAGATTACCTCTTCTCTTAATAGGCGTATGATGGAATTTTCTTTAATACATTGTCAAAATCATCATTGTTTAACTCAATCCATCAATTATATCGCAATAAAAATCTCTGCACATTGAGATAATGACGAAATACTACAAATTGAGAGAGTTCAGTACTTTTTTTTTCCATTTTTACAGCTGCTTAGGTACACTGCCAATCACGAACAACTTCTTTCCTCAGCACAACATTTGAGAAGGAGAGAAAGTATAAAAAATGTCAAAATGTATGACATATATGAACCAGAACAGTTTGTCTATTGTACTTTAAAGATCTGCTTAGTACGAATGAACGTAAACCAGTTCACATGTAACTGACAAAAATAATTAATTCATATAGATATATATATTAAAATGATATTGACAGAATTATAGCGTTCACTCGGTCAATATTTAGACTGAGAGCGGTAATATTGGAAACATACAATGGCATTGGAAAAGTTATTGGTTGGATGCGTCGGAAAATAAGCTGGTCTTAAAAGAAGTACTTAGAACGTGGCTTATATATATATATATGTGTGTGTGTGTGTGTGTGTGTGTGTGTGTGTGTGTTAATTCTATTGCGTATAATAGGTAACAATATTCAAATTAACGACAACACAAATTTTTATCAATATAGAATGTGATACAAATGATGCCTTTATCTGTCTAACACATTCAACAAATATGACTTACATTCACATTAAAAAATATTATGTATACATAACTTATATGATTTATCCATACAAAAAATCTGTTATTCCTCCCCTCGTATACAAATGTATTATGTACAATGAAAAATCTTTAATACAAAACATATTCCCCATGACTTTTAACAAACATGCAACCATATAAACAAAGAAGTGAACAATCTGTCAGATGAATAAGATGACTCAGATCCTGCTGTTGATTCGGTTATGGAGGCTCCATTTAATGTCGATCATCAAAACCTAACGCAAAGACAAACCACTGACAACAATTTGGGAAAGTATGGACAAGTGATAGGATTAAACTATTTTTGTAAACCAACCTCACCTCCAAACATCCAAAAAGTGGTAAAAAAAAATCCCAAAGAAAATGCAAGCCGCAACAGACAAACCTCAAAAATCGAACAAAAGATTAGAGAGTATACAACAATGCGAAGAATTTCCAAGAAGAATAGAATACAGTACAAATCGAGTATAAAATACTCGGTATTCCTGCCAATAATGTCATCAATAGCCTGACATTAACGTAAAATATTTAGTCTAATCTGTCCAATAATCTAATATTAATCAAAAGAAATCTATAAGAATGCATAATAATTCTTGTATGCGATATGTTGTTGATAATCACTAAGTTTTTAGGACAACAAGACATGACAAGACAAATACTTTTTTGAGTCTAACCTAATGTACAATTATAATATTAATATATATATATATATTTATGCATTTTAAAATTGACTAAATATACATACATAAGACACTCTAAAAAGAGCTATGAGAGACAAAAAAAAAACAAAAACAAATAAATAATTTAATGTTAACTCTACAAAACACTTTTTCGCTTTAATAAAATATTCTGGCAGATTTTGGAAAATTGCATATTATCAGTATTGAACATAAAATTTTTTTCATCTTCAGACATGTTAATAAAATTATCATTAATACGACAAGTATGAGTAAAACCTTCATTACGTAACTCTGCATATAGTGAACATTCCAATAACACATGTTTTCCATCTTCAATATTAAAACACAAATTGAAACACGTTCATTATCAAGACATAAATTTTAGTATCTCTCAGAGTGTGCAAAAAAGAAACGTCAATTAAACGCACAGACAATGATTTTTGTCCGTTTTTTATTTTTTATAATATTTTTTTTTAAGATTTTTTGTCAGTCGAAAAAAATTCCACCGTATGTTTCTTATGGAAATAAATGTAAATATTATTTTGACAAACTGCAGCAACATCAAATTCGCAATGTGTAAAATTTGACAGTTTTGAAAAGGATTATTTTTTGTTTATAAATAGATAAATTATCAATTGTCATTTTTTACATACTAACATGTACACTTAAAAACATAAAAAGAAAAAAAAAGAAAAATATAAAATATAATAATGTCTGCAAATTGCAGACACGTAATTATCGACAATTAATCTAAAAGCGTTCATCTAAACTCTACCCTTGATACACTGACGGCTGCCGGAAGTCTTGTTGGGAATGTGCATTATCTGTATACGAATACAGCACGTGAAAGTACTGATGCAGGCAGGGTCAAATTAGTTTCTGCAAAGATAATAAAATTTCTATGAATAAACATCGTTTTGAAGGTAAAATTACTAACTACTTACGCCCAAATGATAAAAATATATTATTCCTAATTGAAATGCAGGTTTTCTCTCGGTTGAAAAATTGTTTTTTTTTAATCCAAATGAAAACAACTTCTTTTAGAACATATCAATTTTCTGAACACAGTTACGAAGGAGTTAATTTGTACATAGAAAACATTGATTTCGCTATCATATACTAATTTTCTTCTTTCAGATTTGTTAAATTCTTTTATTTCAGTTCAATGATAACAGAAAGAATTCGTTAAGACAGACATTACTATTTCTAGAAATCTTTTGATTCAAATTAGAAAAGAAGAAATTTGTTACAAATAATTTTCAAGAATTTTAATTTATAATATAAAATATCATACTTTATTATGCTTTTAAACCAGATTAACAGTGCTTACGTATTTTACTATTAAATATTAACAATTACAATCATATATTAAAGGTACGTCACAAATAAATTATGCTGCAACCTAGATGATTTGTTTGTTCGTTTGTTTTACAACAGAATCAAGAATAAGTCTTTAAAATATTGACAGAAAAAAAAACAGAATGGAGAAAGACACGTGCTAAGGGTCGGAAATCGCAGACAAATGAATAGACAGCTGTAGCCTGATAGGGCCAATCATAGAATTGTTATTAATACATCATTTTAGGTAATTGTTATCGTGGTCAAAATGATTACCTTATATACAACAGGTTAAACAGTGAACAACACTACCAAAAATGGAAGTGTATCCTAAATTTTCATATACTTCTTAAATAAAAAAGTAGAAAGTTCCAATTTTAATTTTTAGACATACATGTATTCTAAGCATCAATTAGGTTTATTTAACAATTTGTCAAAATAATTACACATATTTTGCAAAAATATAGAGTTCTATTGTTTAATGTATGAAATGTTCATGTGGTCGCGGGTAAAACTCTGAGCATAGAAAATTGATGGGTTTTTAAGATTAAATTCAAATTTTCAATATATTTAATTTCCATGCTCAGATTTTCCCCCATACAAACATGAAGAGTTTTAGGGCCATTTGACCTTTCATGATCTTATTCCATATATGGTAGAAATACTGACTGTTAAATGTTTGATGAGTAATACAAATTTATACATTGATAGATTAATATTAATACAAAACAACGTGAGACTATTAGAATATGTCCCCATAAAAACAGATCATTATATAAACTATAAAAAAATAATAATAATGTTGGCAGGTTGAAGTCAGTCCCCTTTCACCTATAAAAAGAGAACACGCTGCTTGTTTTTTGCAGAGGATTTAGGTAAAGCCAGAAATCAACCTGTGTTGCCACATAACGCAATAAGCACACTTCAGTGAAAAATATATCATGAAAGCTGCAGTTTTTTTCCTTGTAATGGTGTTTGCGTACGGGACATTTGCTCAGATGAATTTTGGAATGTTGCAATTATTTATGATAGGAGAACAATGTCAGAAATGCAGTCTATGTTCTTTTGCAAAGCAGTATTGTTCTATTTGTGATACGAACTATTTAGGATTTTGCGCTCATTGTAAGAAGAGCTACCATTGTTATACTCACTGTGCGCCGGATGGAATTTGTGCAATGTTCGGGTATTAAACAAATTAATTTTCGTTTAAAAAAATCATTTGTCTCTTAAGATATTAGAGCAATATGTTGAAAATGTAGAACGTTTATTTTGAAAAATAGTTATCTGAGATTAACAATTTAAAAGGTAAACAGCGATGGTAAGAAGAATAGTATAATTATACAAGAAACTTTTAATATTTAGTGACAATAATTTTGTGCTGTTCGGAGACGTATGCAAAATATCTACGAAAATATTAACGGAGAAATTCATAACGTAACGCACAATCCCACACAAGTTGCAGGAAACTGTTATGAAAGTTTTCAGTGTAATAAGTTTCATCACTTAAATGCTGTGATTCTGTATTTAATAAGATTTTATAGTGTTAAGCCTTTCAATAACTTTTTAAAAATAAAATTATATATGTTATTTCTTTTGTATTTTTTTTTTGCGTGTTTTCAAAAATAATTAATTTACGGACAGTGATATATACATAATTTTACTCATGCAACGCACAGACCTAGTAATAAAATTCTGGGGGACCGAACAGTCACCCTGATAAATTGGGGTATGGCCTTACCTTCAATAATGGTTACTCATCCGAAGCACCTGATCCCACTTCAGTTTTGTAGAGGCATTCGTGAAGTCCATGCCTTTGATCATTTTGTTTCCGTTTTATCTTTTAGTCTATTTCGAATTTGTCTCGTCTATTTGGACTTTGTACATTTGGTCTTATACGATTCCATGCCTTTGATCATTTTGTTTCCGTTTTATCTTTTAGTCTATTTTGAATTTGTCTCGTCTATTTGGGCTTTGTACTTTTGGTCTTATACGAATATTCAACACTGGATTTCAAATAAAAAATCCTTTCAGAGTCTTAGAAAAAATGACTTTTGAATTTCGCTTAATCATCAAAGAACCGACAATACTGCATTGGAAACAGAATTCGAGAATTGAAAATTGGGATACCAAATGGGGAGCTGGATAATCGACAAAAGACAGACATGACCATGATCAATTAAATGAAAACCAATGCAGAAAACTCTAACATTTACACAAAAAGCTATACATAATTTTACTTAACATGTTATGTACGTTTCAAGAGCTGAGTCTCTCATGTTTTTGCTGTTCATTCTTAAAGCAATAACAAAAATTGAACGTTAATTTAGAAAGAGATTTAAATATCTTTTTAGCAACCAAATCGGGTGTTAAAAGTATAACAGGTGTTGGTGATAGTCCTGTGTTCGTGTGAAAATTATTGAATTATGTGAAAAATTAAAAACTTTTTTTTCTAAATTTTTGCATTTCTGGTACCGCCAAGATAATAATAACTAACATTGCGTATAAATATAAACTGATAGATATTAAATCTATCAAAATAACTTTCTTTTTCTAAAATTCATTAATCCTTTTGAGCAAAAACATAGAATGTAAAACGACAAAATTTTCAAATTTTCCAAATGAGTGGCGGAAAAATAGGAGCATATATAAAAAACCGAAATATACAAAAGTTAACGGAAGATTTTGTATATTACATTTTATAAGAAGAATGAAGATTTCCTCAAAG